>JAPZDZ010079973.1:0-21133 GCA_029783805.1 Acanthurus tennentii
GTTCTCCCTGTGCAGCGTGGGTTCTCACCGGGTACTCCGGCTTCCTCCCACAGTCCAAAAACATGCCGAGGTTAATTAATTATCCCAAATTGCCCGTAGGTGTGAATGTGAGCGTGCTTGATTGTCTGTCCCTATGTGTGCCCTGCGATGGACTGGCGACCTGTCCAGGGTGTCCCCTGCCTTCGCCCTAAGTCAGCTGGGAAAGGCTCCAGCCCCCCCCCCCGACCCTACAGAGGATTAAGGGGTATAGAAAATGGATGGATGTTAATAAGGTTAATATATCCCGACTAGACTTTGTAACTGAATTTTTAATAAATACATCACTGTTTTTTTCATGCTGGTGCCCCACCTCATGCAGATAGTGTTCTTCTTTCGTCCCTGCCCCTTAGACAGATTTGGTCTGCCTCCATATTATTGTTATTGTCATGGCACAATAATGCATTGTCTATTGTTCCTTTCACAGGACAAATTCATTCAGCATTTGCTGGAGGGCACTAAAAAACTGACTCCAGACTTTGCTCTGCAAAACAAAGACACAATCAGTCACATCATTAATTGTACCAATGCCATCCTCCTTCTCTCAACAAAAAAATGTGACATTGAGACCAACCCCAACCCCAAGGTAAGTTCAAAATAATATGAGATTGTGGCAGGTTTGAACATTCAAACGAGTTTTGTCATTGTGGCTATTACAGTCACATGAAGTAGTTTCCCTTTCCAGGGTTTGTTTGAGGAAATCTATGAGATCTTCCGAATAGTCTCTGCGCTGTTGGGTTTGGCAACCACGGAGACAATTATTATCAAACATCCAACAGGCACAGTCTATCAGAGAAGGTTGGTACTTTCGAACACAGAATCATTAAAGTACTAATTCTCAAAAAAATCTTTACAATTTGTTTTTATTTTTCCACATATAGATTTGGCAAAAAGAATACTTAAACCACTATACAGTATATTCCAAATTTTCTTTACAACCCTCAGTTACGACCCAGCCGACCTCGGCTTTGCAGTACTCGGTTCAGAGAAAGATGGTGAATTCATCAGACTCCCATCATATTCAGCACTTGAGCCTCAGCTTGGGAGACGCAGAAAAGTCGTTGCTCAGGTCTGTCTGTTTTATCATCATGTTCTTGTGTTTGCATCTTTGCTGTCATCTACAGCCTTTTTTAACAAACTTTTTCTCCTTCCTAGATGGCTACATTTTCAGTGAATCCCCATCCATCTGATGACAACATCTCAGGAACTCTTTGCAGCCTTTTACTCAGTGACGGAGCTTCAGACATAAATCTGGCAAACCTGACTGAGATGATAGAGGTACAGCCATTTTTTTCAGTGTAGGTGGAAAGTAAAAGGTGCAAAGGTGTACATTGTGCATTACATACACAAAATTTAACATCACCTTGCCTTTATAAGGTCAGTCAGTGCAGTTTTAAAAAGGCAGAACTGAGACTGACATGTTACATGGATTACCAAGGAACAGTCAGTTTTATTAGAAAGGTTGTTCAGAGAGATTTCACACAGAGTGGAGCTTCTAATTAGTATTTGTTTATCACAGCACTTAGCACAAAGCATATAGGCCATTTGCAGACCAGCAGAGGAATTCTCTGTAACAAATAATAACTATGCTACTATTGCTACAATCACCATAAGGACATCAGGAATACCAACATATGTAACTCACATAATAAACCTTCATTTTGGCAACAGACTTATGCGTACCAGATTTATATGGTAAATGCTATTGTAAGCTGAAAGATTCATCAAAATTAAGATTCACTATCTTAACTCCTTGTCCAAATGTTTTTCACACTGACATATGTGGAATATGCCACACACACACACACTCAAATTTGATTGTAATGCCAATATAAACTTGCTTTCCCTGGTTTCTCCAGATCTTTATGCCTCAGCCAAATTCTTCAGAAGTCATGAATAACACTGTTAAATTAGATAATGACACCCGAGCGTTGGCCACAATCAATGTCTCAGACCCTACCGTGACCATCGTTTTTGACGTGGAGCCAAGTACCAACGTGTCATTGGCCCTTATGTTGTCTCATGGGTCACCTCCTACCAGCACAAATTCTAGCAACACAACCATCTTAAGCCAGGAAGGTAACTATTCTAACAAACAAAGAACAATCTATTGCTACATACATAAGATAGACCAAGTAAATTGTTTGGGATTATGAGGTCAACATGATAGCTGATTTTTGCAACAGGAGGCTATCGCTGGATGATAACCCCAGAGATGTTACGGCAGACTCCTGGAGTCTGGTATGTCGACACCAGGCTGTTTAATTCCACTTGGGAGTCAGGCCTGACGCTGAGGATCACTTCTTTCATGTGCAAGTGCTTGTACTGGGACACAAAGAAGCAGACATGGAGCACTGATGGCTGCAAGGTGAGTTTCCACCTGGATAAACTCAGATTCATGTGTTGTAGTGCTTTGCATCTGTGTGCACAGTAATGACTGCTGCTAACACCAGTAGATGCATATCAGTGAGTATTGTGCTCTTTGTCTCAGGTGGGAGAGAAGAGCACGCCAGAGCAAGCACAATGTCTGTGTAACCACCTCACCCTCTTTGGGAGCTCCTTTTTTGTGATGCCCAACAATGTAGACTTATCTCGCACAACTGAGTTGTTTTCCACTGTGACTCAGAACTACGTGGTGCTGGCGCTGCTGTGTGCTTTCTTTGGCCTCTACCTGATCACTCTGCTGTGGGCCTGCTATGCTGACCGCAGATCCCGCTCCAAGGTCAGTCTCTCAAGACAGCACTCAAAAACAGGTCTTTTTTTAATGTATTTATATCATATTATTTACAAAAACGTATTAAACTCTTCATAGTCATTCTAGTGTCCAAATAAAGCACTTCTTTGCCAACAAATTCATATTTAAGCACCAAAATGGTTTATGTTTATCCATTAGATGAAAATGACTCTGCTGGAGGACAATCATGCTGGCGCTCTGTACAACTATCTGATCGGTGTCCAAACTGGCCATCGCAAAAATGCTGGGACCACTGCCAGTGTAAGGGTCTTCTTTCATTGACAGACTTTTATTTATTTATTTATTTTTTCCAGCTTTGAAAATTTGTAGCTTAGAAATAAAATAGCTCATTGAAAAACGATGTACCAAAGATAATAATTTAGCTCGACTTAAAGGGTCAACCTGAATGCATATCATTTATTGTGTATACTTTATATATATATATGCATATTTTTCCTACCTGCAGGGAGCAGATTCAATTGAAGATACAAAGTGAATAAAGTCAGTGCTTAACAATTATGACATTGAAAGTTTTTACAATTCTTTGAATCTTTGTTAATGGAAACATGCCTTTTTAAAAAAGTTATACTCCAGAGGTTATCAAGCAAACACAACTATTGCGACAGCCTCACTGAAGGAGAGGCTCACAATTTTTAGTCTTTCTTGAATCCATATGAAGATGCTTATGTGAACAGTATGACAGGGTGAATGATTACAGCAAGTGAAACTTGTTTCAGTGGTCTCATTAACACCGGATTATTGTTTTCAGACTTCAGACTTTAAAAACTGTGAACCCATTTTTCAATTAATAAAACACAACCAAGATAAGACAAGGATCTCGGTATATTTTCTAGACGAAACACAGCTACGGTTGATGCTGCTCAGCTCTGGGACAGCAAATTTCAAGAGGACTAATAAGACTGCTACCCTTCTGTCTTTGAAATTAAATTTTACAAAGGAACGCTGGGCAGTAATTTTTGCTGTCACCTTAAATGTACCTTAAATGTTGTTCACACAAAGATTGAAAAATATTTTAGGATTCCTGCACTGAAACTGCATGATCTGATTTCTTTGAATGCTTTTAAATTTATACTGAAAGATCAGCAGCCTGAATTGAATGTCCATGCTTGAACTGATATAATCAGATGCACATTTTATTCCTTTGCTCCCAAGGATGTAATATTGTATTTTTCAGTTTGTATCTGTTTGCAATTTCTTGTTTTTATTTGTACAGCCGGCTGTCTTGGTCAGGACTTCTTTAGAGTAGAGATTAATTTAATCTCAATGGTTTGATAAAAAAAAAAATAAAAAATAAAAAAAAGAGCTTGCATTATAACTCATAGCCTTTCATAGCTAAAGGCTGTCAACTGATCATTGTGCCTTGAATGTTAGAGCCTCCCACCAACACTTGAATGCATCAGAATGGTCGACTCAACCACATACAATAATAAGTTCCATACAGGGAGGAAATAATGTGAATACATTGCAAGGCTATCAGTGAATAAATGATAACCATGGTAACTAAAATAAGATTTGATTTAATAAAATCTTAAGGATTATACTGCTAAAGAATATTTTTAATTTGACATGTTTTATTCAACTGCAAACAATCACACAATGATGTAACTTTAACAAAAACATAAAACAACAGAATATTTACTCTAATGAATTGACCATAGAAAAAAAAGTATTAAAATATTGTGCGAAGTATTTAAAAAGCACTGTTCAATGTATAGTTTGCAGTAGAAAATGGTTGGCAATTATGTCAAGTGGATTGTAATAAAGGGGCTTTAAAAGTGGTCCTTTTACACGATCTTGGTTCAGGTCATTGATGTGTGAACTAAGTGCTGTTACATGATTATGTTGTTTCTGTCTTGTAGGTGACAGTGAAGCTGATTGGCTCAGAGGGGGAGAGCGACACACACAGCCTCATAGATCCTGACAAGCCAGTGTTTGAAAGAGGAGCTGTTGATATGTTCCTACTGTCCACACCCTTCCCTCTGGGAGAAGTACGAAACCTCAGGCTGCAGCATGACAACTCGGGAGGTCACCCATCATGGTACTAGAGGCTGAGACGGAGCATACCTTAGTAGCACTTAATACATTTAGCACAACACTACATCAGCATACGGAGCCTACCATAAAAACCACTTATTTTTTCCTTTCATACAAACCAGGTGCTATTTGCATTAAGTTGTTCACAACAGCTATTTGAAAATGGCATCATTTGGCTTGAAGGCAGTATAAATGCAGTTTACTTGCAGCTTTATGTCATTTTAGGTAGTAAAGTAATACTTTTTAGGTAGTAAAGGAAGTGTGTTTTTTATGCTTGGATTGATTCACCTGTACATGCAGATGATTGGTGGGTGTCAGACTAGACAGGCTTATTAGAGCTGTGCATAGGTGTTGTTTATGCTTCTCTGCAGGACAGCTTCGTAGTGACACTCAGAAATGTCAGGCGTGCCTCAACAATTAGCACCACCCTATTATCACTTCTCATTAAACACCACTCTGAGAATAATGTATAAATGCACAAACACACACACTTTTGCATTAAATGGATCTGAGCCAATATGTATTATGGAGATGAAATGGGTCACATAAAAAGCTTTGGGCCTACTGCTGTACATTAAGTGAGACAATATAACAAATGCAGCTTAAAAGGTAGATGCAATTTTTTCTCAGAATGTGACATATATATCATGAACTGTTTCACAATGTTTTTATGTATACCCTGATGCTTAGAATTGCTGAGTGAAAGATTTGTAAAAAACTTCAAAGTAAAATGCACAAAATCTATATTACAGATATAAAATGATCTCTTTATGCTGTAATAATGTGCTTCAGTTTAGCTTAAATATTACCAGTCGGGTGCATTTCTCACATAGAGCTACATACATGGGAAATGCATAATTCTTTTGTGTTTTATGAATTTCACTCATGAAAGGTATATAAACAAGGTGACTGTGCAAGACCTCCAAACACGACAGATGTGGCACTTCCTCTGTGACTGCTGGCTGAGTGCTGACCGTGGAGACGGCATGACCAAGAAAACTTTCAACGCTGCAAAGAACAACGAGATTGCCAGCTTCAGGTCAAACCTGGACCACTTTACACTGCTTGATGTAAACCCATTCAACTATCGAGACACATATGCCACTTGATAAGTGTTACTATGGGTGTCTGTTTTTCTCTTAAAGGAATATTTTCCAGAGTAGAACGTCGACTGGCTTTAGAGATGAACACATCTGGGTCTCCATTGTGGATCCTCCCTCACGTAGTCCCTTCACACGCGCCCAGAGGGTCTCCTGCTGTATGAGCCTGCTCCTCTGCACCATGGCAATCAATATCGCCTTCTGGAACATTCCAGAAGATCGAGACTCGCCAGTAATCTTCGCTTTGGGTGAATTACTGAGTTTCTAAATATTAAAGCTGTTTCTTACCCTTATGAAATGAAGAGCAAAGACTAATTCAAGAAGGAAATAACACTCTTTTCGTCAATCTGTTGTTGGTCAGAAATAACATTGTCATGGGCATCTTGAACTGACTGATGACTTTTTGTTTAAGAGCTCATGGAACAGAATTTAAGGTCACTCATACAAAAAATGTCAAGTTTGGTAAGAAATGATGATAAATAATAAATATATAAAAGTAATATTATAGACTTTATTTAATCTCTCAAAGTTTTAGATGAATAGTCAAAAGGTTGAAGCCAAATATCTGTAAGCTGCAGCAGAAAGTGTAATTTGAGAAACAAGCTAACTCACTGTCTGTCGTCTCTTGGTGTATCATATTATCAGCTATATCTCAACTTCCACGTGCACAGTAGAGGCACTTTTCAGAAAGCCTTGCAGAAATAAATGAAATGAGAAAACAGAGACAACTGCTGACCTGTTTGTTGCATTTCAGGTCACAGCGGGTTGACTGGGCACACAAATAGCATCACTTACATGCCATTTTTAAGCATATGTGGGTGCATTATCTGCGAAAATTATCCACAATTTGGATTAAATGTGAAGTTTTTTGAACACCTAATGTTGGGTTTTTTTTTCATAAACTCACTGATACACATTTAGTCAGTTTGTCCACAAGAGGGAGCTGTTTAATCAGTGTTAGACCAGCAGTAACACTTCCAAACCATGTTGGTGTCGTCACATGCAGGCAAAAGAAAGTAGCAGCTATCGCAAGTTTAACACAAAAACCACCTTCAGGCATTGTTACAACAGCTGTTTCCCATGTGTTTTCTTGACATCAAATTTTACATTGACATAAAGAACTTCTTACAAATTCTTGTTTATTTACACATCCAGCAATTCGAAACACACGTAATATTAGTTTTTATGTGAAACCATGTTTCTAGTCCCTTAATAAACCCTCTTAACTCTGATTTGTTCTCCACCAACTTTTGAGAAAAAAATCTGCCTCTTTAGTTGCAAAATGCCCCACAAAAAAACTAGTCTCAGACTTCTTGTTGTTTACTGTTTGGGCTTGTTCAGGTAGCATGCAGTCAGTTCATAAAAGGTTAAGTGCGTCAGAGCCATAAAACTAACATGTTAAATTCTCTGTCATATGATGTGATATGAACTTAACCTGTCTAGTCTCAGTGGGTCATCACTCACATTGTGTCCTTGTTTTTACTCTCTCTACCTCCAGGTTCCCTGCAAATCACCTGGCAGGAGATCATGGTCGGGGTAGAGAGTGGTCTTCTCATGTTTCCGATCAACATCCTCATCATCACGATCTTCCGCAGCATCAGACCGCGCATAATTACAAAATCTTCAAAAAAGGAGACTGAGGAGAATTTGAGACCCCCTCTAATAATTGTACCAAGTATTTTGAAGGTGCGTTTCTACATTATCTGATCTCTACAGGTTTGGAGAGTGTGTTCAGATGTTATTGTGTGACTTAAGGATTATACTTGCATCACCTCTGACCTTTTGGCCCAAAACTGTTACTGCTACTGTAAGTGAGCTCTGTGTGGTTTTGACTTTCACTGATCTTCTTGGCTATTAAATTATCATATTAAATGGTATAAGTGAGGCATTTACTATATTTTGTGAATGCCTCCTAGGACATGGAGGAGGTTATTTCTTTGGTGAGCAGAAGCCCCAGGAACAAGATATCAGAGACACACAGGCTGGAGTCCACTGCTGACCTCTGCTTTGCCTTGGACAGGATGCACGAGTTCATCCAGCTTATGCAAGGTGGAAATTTATTTATAATTTTTTATTTAATATTTTAACATAAAGATTGTATCTATTCCCTCTGTTCATCCTTATTCCAAGTGTAATTTCATGCTGGTCTGTATGCTATCCTGTCACAGGGCAGAATGAAAGCGACCCTCACTGGGTGTACTGCAGCAAGTTTCTCTTGGCTGGTCTCTGTCACCTCATGATGTGCCTGGAGAAAATAGATGCAAAGAACTTCCCGAGTCCACAGGAGTACCAGCACACCCTCAACATCACCAACCTGCTGGTCCGCAAAGCTGAGATGGTCTTGACCAGTCACTTGGCCTGCTGGTCAGTACTCCTGCCATCACACAAGCACACAGAGTAACTAGGCACATTTACTCCACTGCCGTGCTTTAGTACAGTTTTTTTTACCTGTACTTTACTTGATCAATTCCATTTAATGCTAGTTTATACATTTACCCCACTAAAGTTCTGAGGGTAACTTCTGTATTTTTTAGCCTTGCAAAGGTAAAACTCTCCAATATTGCACAGAAAAGCAAAGACTAAAGAAAAAAAACAAGTGAAAATATTTGTCATAGCCCTGTCTTTTTTCTTTTTCTTCTTTCCTAAAACATTAATCATATATCAATCATCTGATTTATCTTTTGACCCTTTATACAGCCCTAATCCCCTGAGTTGGGGTCCACAGGACTAAACTCTAAAACTGTATATAAATTAGTTGTTAGCTCCACCTTGCTGCTTCTGCATTGATACATCAGTATTAACAAGTCTACTTTAAATACTTTAGAAACAATTTGTCAATAATACTTCAAGTGTGATTTTAAATCCATGTCTATTACCTCTTGCACTGTAAAGTATTGTTTCTTTTACTTTTACCATAAGATCTGAGCACTTCTTCCACCACTGTAAACACAGGAACCAAATATCTGTTTAGAGCACAAACATCACTGGTATTATTCATCTGCAATAACATTAATTTTTCTTCTCTTCCTCTCGTTCTTTCCCTCTTACTGGTGCAGCCCGCCTCCTGTGAAGAAGAAGAAGACAACATCTGTGGGCTGCTGGCTGCCCTGGTGGTGTGTGTTCCTGGGCTGGTTTCTGTTGTTGTCCATCAGTGGTATATCCACTTTCTTCACCCTGTTGTATGGCTTTGAGTACGGCAAACAAAAGTCCATAAAGTGGGTCATGTCTCTAGGCCTCTCCCTCTTCCAAAGCATCTTTATACTGCAGCCTCTCAAGGTGGGCAAAGATGGTGAAAACTAAAAACTTATTCATCTGAAAAAGTCCCTTAAACTAGCATTTTTTTTGTGCACTTCACACCACAGGATAATAATACAATGTTTAGAATAATACCTTTTCTGTAGGCTTACAATAATTATCAGAGATTTTCTCTGGCTTGATTTTGTTCACAGGTGATAGGTGTTGCTGTTTTTTTTGCCCTGCTGCTGAAACCTGTGGCTGTGGAGGAGACTGAGGAAATTGAGCAGGTGCTTCTCGGTAAGAATAACATTATGCAGCTCATCTGTTACCGAAACAGGTCGGTGCATACAGGCTTTTGGCTGTTAATAAAATATTGTAAGTGCTGTTCTCCAAAATTTCATGTCAGCCCTTCATTAACAAGTTTTCATGGTTTTGTATGCAGTATGTGGCTCACTGTTTTTGTTATGTTGAGACCAAAACCAGTGAAAAGAGTTTATATTGGACTGACATATGTCAGTAAAATGTTGTCTCATATCTGCTGGATACATTATTAAGGAATTTTTTGACTTTTTTTTCATAGTAGCTTAGAAAATGATTAACATATCAATGTTGTTTTCATGACTTGTTTATGCTGCCCCAAAATGGCCAAAAAAACCTGCCCATGAAGGTTTAAATACCTCTCTGCAATACTTACCATTACTTGCCAATAAAACTATGACACAGTAAGGGGAGTAATTTTTTTTTTTCAATTACTGAATTATACTTTAAAATGACCTCCCATCTGAACTGTTCACCATAATCAAAAACTTAAAATAAATATTATTTGACATTGTGCCAACTACCAAAGTCGTCTGAATGGGATGAACAGTCTTTAAGGGTGAACCTGAGTTCGGAAGTTTTTTTTTTTTTTTTTAAAAACAGCCTCTAAATTTAATCTATCACATAAATTGTTTAGTCCAAACTACGTGTTCATAATTCATGAAGCAGACAGAAGTATCCATTCCATTTAGTTTCAGGTTGACTGCAGAGAGCTCCCATGTAATGATGCATTTGAGAAGGTAAAAATATTTGCTTTGACAAGTATAAAGAAGTGGCCCTTTTAGCCTTCAACTCCTCCCAAGTGGCCTCTGTCTCTCCAAAGTGTACCATCCCTCCTTCAGTTAAAGAGAAGTAAAGTACTGTGAGTCTGACTGCACTGTCTTCTCCATTTAACAGAGCAACAAGACAAGTGTAGACGATACTCTGGCAGGGACACACTGTGAGGAAGCTGCATTTAGTGGGCTAAACTGTCTTCCTCAACAGGCACAGCTGCAATCCACAGCACCCTCTCTTCTTTGACACTCTTTTGCACTTATTGGGAGTTTGGCTTTCTGAGTATAAAACTTGCATAACATATTCTGACGTTTTGTATGTGCACAGAATTTCTGAGGCCTGATAACGTTTATGTAAAGCTGAGTCAGAGCAAGTAGGTAATTAAATAACTTTTGCTTTTGCATTTGAAGGTGTTGCTTTTTCAAGTCATTCCCTATCCATGATGATGTATGTGCATACCGAATACATCTGTCAGTACAGTTTTCATTTTGCTCAGTAGAATCCACTAAAAATGTCCTCAAACCATTTGAAAAAATATTTCAAGTATTGGAATAAAACTTTTTTGCACATTTAACCTTAATTTACCTAAATTGATCTAAGATTTAGTGGAGCATTTTAGTGTTTCTTTATTACTCTATATTCTGTTAAACTTCACCGAAAGAAGGAAATACTGTTTCCTTCTTGTTAAAATATGAAAATGCTGATGTTATGATTATGTTGGCGTAAATTATTTACTATTAGCAACTTAGAAAATATTGATATGATAACACCCAAAGAATACAGCTGTCAAAATGTCTCATCATCACAGTGTAAGACAGCCACCCATTGACTGCACAAGAACATGGACTTTCACTTTCAGAGCAGTGGAAAGGTTCTTTTACGTAATTTTACAAATTATTAATTGATAACTCTTTTCATTTAACCTCCGTCGCTTTAATACATGCTGAAGGTGCATGTCATGACTTTTCATCATACATGCCTACTTCTATGTGTTTCAGTCTGTCTGCCTTTGAATTATTTATGGAGCAGAGGTGCATCTGAGTTTGTGCTTTTGGTTTGGGAATACAAGTACTTCAGTGTCCTGTCCAAGACCTTCTCTGCTTTTATTTAATAAAAAGTAACCAATGTATTAATTCTTACATATATTGATTATGTATGCATGACCTTGAATAAAATTATCTTTAAAAAAATCTTTATGTATTTGATCTATTTGTGACTTTTATTTGAAAGAGCCGCAGACAAGCAAAAGTTGTTATATGACTGCCAAACCAAAGCCACCGTTTTGTGCCTCAGTCACTGTCATTAGGATAATCATTTTTTATACCACTTCAGTGATTTTTTTTTCCATTCCTGACAATGTTTCAGATACAATGAGCTTATCGACATGTTGACTAGACATCTTTGTGATAGCATCTTTGGTCTAATACAAAATTATGTTTCTGGAAATGTTGATACTTATTTATTATCATCTAGATAATGTCACAATTGTCCATGTAGAGCAGATACATAAGGTTCACATTCTGGTTATCACATCGAAATCAATACATAGTGAGAAACTTAATTAAAAAAATGTCGCTTTAAAATGATTCACAGTCACCGTTTAAAGAGCAGAATTTGACCTCATTGCCTTACTGCTAAGAGTGGTTGATAACCCCCTTCAACAGACAGTCTGTCTTGCATTGTTTGCATTTATTCCAGTTTTGGCCTACAAACTTTATCAGCAGCACTGAATTTCTACACAACACTTCAGCAGACTAGTTTGACCCACATTTATGCCACAGTGTTTAGGCGATTCATTCCACTGAATAACATGCCAACATCACTCTGTATTCTGAGGTAATAATGAAGTGTTTGTCAGCATGTTTATTTTCAATGTCACATTGCATTATGATGTTTAAAGAAGTCCACACAGTGGTAGAAAGTGAAGAAAATATTAAACATCTTTGTTAGCTCTTGTCCCTGCATATGTTGAGTACACTAATCCTAACACCTAATCTAAATTCACTTTACATTGAAGTGTTTTTCAAGTGCATATCATGTTAACAAATACTTAGTGAGGTTAAATGAATGGCTGAAAATGTCCTGCTCAGTCACACAGAAAAGCTCATTCTTAAGCAAAGTTTATACTTTCTACACTGGAACACATAAAAGGACTCTGACTGCTCTTTTTATTGATACTTTTTACAACTTTAATAAATAGAAAAGTTAGCAAGACTACATCTACAAAAATGACTCCCTCAGCTGTCAATTTTCCAGCCTCTTTTTTTGGTGGATTATATGCAAGTTTCTCCTCTTCAAACACCTCGTCTGCAACGTTTTGCACTTAATGAGCTCATCTTTCTGTCTCAGCTTTCTAACTGTTTCTGATTATCTCTGCAGGCATACAAGTTAATGTACTGAATGCAAACCCCCTAAATAACTTGATGGTACCTCTCAAGAGGTACTCAACAACAAAGTGGTGCCCCTCTTAAAAACCTTTCCAGCTTCCTTCATTTGTGCCA
Organism: Acanthurus tennentii; assembly: GCA_029783805.1. Lineage (NCBI taxonomy): Eukaryota > Metazoa > Chordata > Actinopteri > Acanthuriformes > Acanthuridae > Acanthurus > Acanthurus tennentii. The sequence continues at coordinate 12,756 of JAPZDZ010079973.1, forward strand.
ATACAGCACTAATAGAATTCATGAAGAAGGTGAACAGATTACTCTGATCTGAAATAAGAAAAAAAAAAAACCTCAACTCAAAAAAATTCACCTTAACTGTAAATGAACATCTGTCGTAGGTAATTATGACTCAAATATTTGTCTCCGAAGAAGTAATTCCTTATCAATACACTGAGGCCCCCTACTGTCTACCATTTGATATTACAGCATTGTGTTACAAACACTAGGAGCAAATTAAAAACCAGTTTACAGTTCCAGTTAATCTTTTATTAAATTGTTATTTTAGTATACAGTGGAAAAAAGCCAACTTTTTCTCTCAACAAGACACCACTTAGTGTCTCAAGGTTTAGCAAGAAAGAAAAATCCAACATAAAAAAGACAGGGAGCAGATCACAGTTCTGTAGTGTTAATAAACTTGACTTGTTCAAACACATCTTTAAAAACAAATTAATAAACTGTGTCTACCACTCAGCTGGAGATTTTATGTTAATGTTATATCCAGAATCACTTTTTCGAGGCCAGCTCCCATTTGCCATGCAGGAAGAGCTGGGTGTGGTAAGGTTGCGGCAACGCATCATGTCTGTACAATGAAACCCTCATGTCGATTTCTCCTCTATTGTCAGACAGACCTTTTTGATTTAATCCCCAAATTTAACTGAGACAGATTTAAGAGAATTATTAAGGGGTTAAATAAAACAAAGCAAAGTGTAATCTATTCAAAGAAGACTCAATCTAAGTAACATGTACCCAGTCTGGATGGAAAACAAATGTATACTTCTTAGTACAGACTGGCAAGGCCTCTGATGAGAGATGGTAACTAAGGCAAATGCAGTGGTGCACACAGGGTAAATGACACATACACACGTGATCACAGAGGACAACACAAACCTCTGGGGTCAGTATGTACATCTTATCAGTCAGATTAGGTTGTTGTGTGACTGCTTTTGTCTGCACACATGTTGCTTATAAGTTATGTCTTCATGGTGCAAAAGTGCAGGTGTTGGCTGAAACTAACATTCAAAAGGGGAAAATAAACTTTTATTTGGAGATAACTTCTATAAAACCGATTTGTCAAATATTGAACTCCCTGCAACCAAAAGCTTTTTTGCTGTACAGCTGAATCATTCATGTAAACAAGGTCTAGCTATGTCATTGTGAATGCATTATGTTACAGATTTTCATACAGTTTTATCACTTTACATCACATACATCTGTGTCCCACTCACCCTGTCACATGTGTCACCAGTAGCTTTTAATGGAGGCTTTCACACACTTTTTTTCTGGTATAAATAAACCTTGAAGCATTAGGAGTGTTTTAAATTGTCCTTTCTACAGCGACAAAAGAGGATGACGGTGCAAGACGCTAAAAATATGGCTTCAGTCTGTTCTGATATTCTATGAAAAAAACTGGTTGGGTATCACAGCCTCGCCTCAGAAACAATCTTGAGCCTTTGTTGTTCTGAATGCCAGCTCCCTGCCAAACGAGGGCAGCCAGTTTGGCTTGTTTGACTGGTCTGAGACAGGAATGAGTGACACAGTGGCAAACATCACAGAAACACAGATTGTACAAAAAGTAGAATCAAGGCCATGTACTGTAAATATGTCAGATCCAAAAACCCTGGGAAAAACTTAAACTAAAATCTTGGTTTGATTACACAGAAAATTACTCAGAAACATGGGCAAAGTTAAAAGTCGGTGTGACCTTGAGAAGGAGTGAACAGTGGTCAACACCTACATGATTTAATGTATGAATATATATGTGATGTGCCATATAGAAAGAAAATAAAACGTGGCACTCACTGGTACTGCAAACAGAAATAAGATTTCTGCTATCTGATAAGGTCGAGTGAGCAACCACAGTAAGTTGGTCGTATTTATATCAATGAGGTAAGAATACATGTATGTTTAATATCTATATAAGATTACTTCACTGTGGAAGGGGGAGAACTATCCAAAACTGATTGTGAGCCTTGAACATTTTCAGATTCCTATTCTGAACAGTGTAGGTGATGACATGGGCTTGTGTGTGTCATGTGTGTATAGACAAGGGATATAGCAGTTACATCTTCTTTTTCAGCTCCTCAAACCGCCGCGTCAAATCGTCAAAGTCGATGTCATCTGAAGTGGTGGCGTTTCCACCAAAGGAGGATGTGGGGAGTGTGTCGGGGACAGAGGGGAGTTCGGGGAGAGCGCTGTTGTCAAACTGCTTAGACGAAGGGCCAGGACCTAGAAGGTAATAAAGGGCATTAGTCTGAATTTTATGTAGCAGTTTATCTGGCAGTTGATACAAACAACAAAAACAGAAGTGAGTTTCCAACAGAATGTGGGGAATAAAGGCTATGTTTAAAAATATTAAAAGCTAATAATGAACAATCAGAAAGCAGAGCTACTAAAAGGACAATGTTTTTGAATGGCACGGACAGGTGCTGTTCTTCAATGAAATACCTGAGAGATAATTTCAACAATACTTCATGTATAGTTGGAGTAATCAAAAAAACTATGAAAAGACCAAAACCAACACTGAACTGACCCTACGAGTGGCCTCTATGTGACAGTCCTCCATTGCTGTCCAAAAAACATTTAAAATACACCTGTGAGATCAACTGTTGCAGCGAGAAACACATGCTTTTGTTAGGATGTACAAAGGCATTGCCTGACTATAGTATCCACAGATACATATTTTGGTAACATTTTCAAAAAAATTCAGAACCCACTTTTTAAGGAAATTATTTGGCTATCAAAATTAAAAACTCCGTGGTTTGTTTTTCAAAGTATCACATCTTTTGGTCACATCCCCTAAACAATTTGAGAGATACTGTTGGGACAAACACCCCTGAAAATGCATATGACCATTCAGGGTTGGTTGTTAAAAAAATATTATGTAAGAAGATAGGCACCCTGGAAAAGTCTCTGCTTGGTCGGCAGTGAGTTAGAAGCATAACTAAAAGTAGCACACAAAGCAGCCATGGTGGTGGAAAACATTGTCTGGGAGTCACACATTTAATGACATGTTGTGATAAAAGATTAAATCAGGAAACAATGTGGGTTGGATCTTACAGCCACACAGCCAGCATGGGACATGCCACTCACTGGTGGAGAGCGTTATCTACAGATTTGAGGTCTCGCCTATTTTTATTTGCAGGATTAGAGCAGTTACGGTACGCAGCATAAAAGGAGAATGTTGACAGTAGCAGCGTAACAGCAGAAACGCTGCTTGTGTGGACACCATGGGTGTATGCCCCACAGCAGTTTAGCGAGGTTAACATCTTGCTCTGCTTATGCTGCCAGTGTTTCCCAGGCACATGGCTGAATTGTTGGTTTTGGTCTTTTTATTAAAAAACAAACAAACAAGAACCACTGAATAACTTAAATTGTTGGTGATTTTTGTTGGCAGAACTCACCTACTGCCTGCGAAGGAACAGAAGGTGGGCTAGTTATGTCATCAATCTGAAACACAGAGAAAATTTGTAAGAGATCATGTCACCTTTATATAGTTATACATATTGTGATGAATCTATAATATTACACATGTTAGTATTGAGACAAACTTAAATATTGCTTTAACCATTGCAGAATTAAAAACAAAAAGGTCAGAAAATAAAAAGGTAAGAGAGCTAGTGGACGCTTCAGAAACCACCACCTTTAGTGTGTTACACAGAAACAGACTTGAGGACTTAACTAGCCCTGACTCTTTCTAAAATGCACTTAACACCCTCATCTGTTCATCTGAATCCCACTGAGATCAGCTGATAAAGTTAGTTGTTACAATGTTTTTAGAGCATTCTGCTACCAACATTTATGCTGATGAAGCAGGATCTGGGCCTTCTCTAAGAAATAGTGTAAAAAAGTAGAGGACAGGCAAAAAAAACTGCAAGCAAGCTGAATAAACTGCTCTTCCCTGAGTGGTTCCCTGCCCTGTTCTTCTGTCCATCTGTGGGAACAGGAGGGGGGCATGGATGGGGGGGGGTGCGGTCACTTACAGACTCGTATGTGGGGGGAGAAGTGGGCAGCTGAGGGGGCTGCCCTCCTCCCATGGGGTGCTGGAAGTTGTTGTAGGTTCCCATGGGAACATTAAACGGCTCCTGGAGGAAAGAAGCCAGGTCAGGGCTGAATGATTATAGACAAAATACACAAAATCATTCACAAAAAAAGTTTCTTACTTAAAGTGCAACATTTTTTTTCCAAATTAAAACAACAGGGCACTGTCTTTACTTACAGTGAAACACTGTACATCATCACTGCTATGTTGTTGCTGTACACGGATCAGAATTCAGTGAGGTCACATTAAGCTAAGAGCTAAGAAGGCTTCAATTCTTCTTGACCTTCATACAGTCATCATACTGAAGTTTGTGGTGTTTTTCAAGGGGTTGAGCAAATTAGTTGTGTTGCTTTGAGGCATAAAAACAAAGCTCACACACACTTTGCATGATTTGTTTTGCTTAACATCGTTTGCCCTAAATCCCAAGTACATCCAGACGATCAATGATGCTGTGTTTCAAGGGACTAGCTCTGAATCTTCTGCCTACACGTCAAACAATTAAATGGAGAAAGTAAAAGGATCTGTCCAAAGTTATGTCTTTGGAATACTCTGAGGGGCCTGGGCATTGTTTATGAAAAAAAATGTGTTGCTGCTCATTTTATTAGAGTTTATTTTTGGATGCTTTAATCAACAAAAACAAAATTCCATTCACCTCTCTTGTAGTGGGTTGTAGATGCTTCACCAACTTGTAAAAAGAATGACTCTCTTTATGACATTTGGTTATTTTGTTCTTATGTTTAAAATAACAAAATTACTGTTTATTTTCTTTTAATGTTTATCTTAAATTGATATATCACAGTAAACAGGACAGGGTTTACAAAAAATCTGCACATTTCAGTCATTTAGCAAAGGTAAATGCACTTAATGCACTGCATTACAAAAGATGCTATATTTGAAGACTGCATTCGTGCTGTGCAATTCTAGTTAAGTCTAAAGTTTTCTATCATCAGTTGCATAACTCACAACATAATCATAAAGAATGTGGACTTTAAAAAGCAATTTCTTACAGCTCCTTTGGGAGGTGGATAGTTGAAAGCTGTTGGCATTGGCATGGGCATGGGCATGGGCATGCCCATAGGCATACCAGCAGCAGGAGCGGTGAAACCTCCTCCACCACCACCACCACCTCCTCCTCCTCCAAACTTCTTGTCCGTGTTGTCCACATCAATCAGGTCAGCCTCCTCTCCAGGACACACCTCAGGCTGTTCGGAGATAGAGATTAGATAAGCATAAATATAGACACAATGCATTGCTTCCCTCTTTATTGTGAGTGATAATTGATTCTTTGAGTCTCACCCGGACCATGGCATCAGGTTCGTATGGTACATTATAGTTCTTTGCAATCTCAATCAGGTAGCGTTCCACTAAGATCTTGGGAGGGGCCTCCACACTCAGTTTGTGCATCAGCTATGAACATACCAGATATGTGAGTAGATGCTGCTAATATGTTACAAGACTTAAGGATCATGCATTCTTGAACAGACTTGTAAGCAGTCAGTGGAAAAAGATTGCCTACCCTATCATTGACTGTGCCAATCTGGTTTGTCCTGCACAGCTTGCCATACTCCTTGCTATATTTCGCACAAAGTTGGTCTGCTACCTGAAAGAAGCATCAAGAAATAAGACTGTCAAGACTAGTATAACAAGAAAAAAATTGACAAAACTTGCTCAAACTTGTACACAATGCTGCCAGCACTCTCTTATATCTAGCAGTACTTACAATTTTTAGCTCAGACACCTCTGATTGGAGACGGGGTGCTGCCCAAATGAGGGTGGACACTGCCTCCTGTAAGCCTGGATCTAGTTCCCTAATTGGAGAAAGAGAAGAGGTTTAAGCAAGGAGTACCACAATAACAAACTCTGAAAAAAAGTTTAAAAAAGAGACATCCCCAAATTCCTCATAGTTGATTATTTATATACATTGTGCTTCAGTATGTAGTATGTGGTATTGGTGAGCCCTTTTTGACCATATTACTCACTTCATGGACTGAATGAGACCAAATCGAGCCAGCAGTGTGTCACAGTAAAGCTCCAGGATCTCCATTGCCTCCACCAAATAGTCCTCTCTGATAATGTGCTCCACACGGATTCTTGCCCTCTCATCTTTTCCCGCTGACAAATAATCTGCGATCTCCTTCCTTGCCTTTTGAGCAAGCTCAGCTTCATTTTAAATTTGTGAATGGGAGTTGGGAAAAGTAAAACTTATTACTGGGAGGCACAGAAAAATGACACACTCTTGTAATGCAAATAAGAACCCACAGAATCCACATTAACCACAGGAAAGTAGGACCAGTGGCTTTACTATTTATAGGGGCTTACTTTTCTTTTTCTCAAGGAGTTTGAGTCGATTTATAACCAGTCGGAGGTTGACTCTTAGCCTCTCTGCTTTGAAACCTCCTCCCCAACTGAGAGACATCTGTGAACAAAATAGCATGATAGGAGCTAAATCCACACGGAAGCATAAGTTACTAATAAATCTAACCTTTTCCAATTACGTCTAACCTCGACCCCACCTCTGACCCAGTGAGTCACTCATCATGTGAGCATGACCAAACAATCTCAACAGATTGACTCCGCAGATTTACCCCAAACAAAATCGACAAAACGCAAATGAAGTCAGCTTGCTTACCAGAATTATGCGGTGTTAAACGTTTTACGTCAACAGATCAAAACAGTTAACGTTAGCTTTAGCCTTGCCACGAGCAGCTAACGCGGCTCGTCAAGCTATGCTACTTCTCACGTTACCAGACTATCTGTTCAATTCCCCCCCCTTTATCTACTTCAATTATTCATACCATTATTGACAAGTTTAGAAAACCGAACTCATGTCGGCGTTTTCAAATCTGACCACTGGGTAGCCTTAGTTTCGTTAGCAGTGTTGTGGTCTGTCATCGTTTGCGCTAGCCATCTTCCCTAGCTCTCGCTTAACGCTAACAAAATCAAACAAACTCAATAAAAATACTCAAAAAATCTGAAGAATGAAAAGAGTTTAAATGATCAATAGTTAATAAAGCGAAAATAAGGCGACGGTAACTTACCTGTAAGTATTTGTCAAGTGTACACACCAACTTATTTGGGTTTCTGTCTGTGTTCCGTTGCCTGGTTTACTTCCGTAATGATCTTCGGTGACGTAATGGGAATTTTTCTCTGGGGGGGCGTGGTCAGCGAGAGTCAATGACAGGTGTGACTTCGGTACTTTTTAAAACTTGAACTACTTTTTGTTTTTGCTGAAATTATAGGTAGCTCAATCGATACTCAGAGTTCTTAAATGATTTACTTTACGGTAATATGTTTTAAAGTTAATGACTTTACTTCCTATTGTACAGGGCAACATTTACTTACATGTATCCTGCATGCGAAACATTACGCAAGTTATTGAAGTTAGTATGTTTATTTTTAGAATTAGAAAGTCGAAGCATAGACTATTTAACGGGGGTAGAAAGTTTCATACTGCATTCACTCAAGTAAGCACTGCTCTCAAATAAACAACTAAGATAGTATTTCTACTTGTGTAAAAGTGTAAGCCACTTAAAAAATTTCCCTTACCACTTTTTTTTTTTTAGAATTTTGTGATGTTATTCTACTTATATTCTACTTTTGACTGCCATGACTGGCCATTTAGTAAATAAGTATTTTCTATACAAAATTAATCATTAGCCTCAGCCTTTAAACTGGATTAAGCAACCTATAAAACTTCAATAATACATCTATGATAAAAGTGCTAAAAAAGAGGCCAGTCTGCATAATTATCTTTTACTTTTAATACCTTTACTGAGGAATTTGTACTCATGCTCAGCCAAAAGTAAAGTTCAAATGTATGTACACTGTAGTATTAATTTTACTTAGTGTCTTTGTTCAGTGTCCCAATATTTCTCTTGCAGTGGTAGTCACTGCAGGGTACACAGTGGAAGAAACCAATCTTTACAATGCACACTCATCATTCTCATGTGAAGCACATTTTATTACAACAGGTACTAGATATAGTCTATATATTTTACTGCTAAATATTCTTACCTTGACCAAGGCAGCAAACATTTTAAATATTTCTGGAGTATTATTGCTTTTTCTTTAATTACTTCTGGGATGTGACAATTTATTTTCCCTGTTTGATAACTTTCACTAATTGATTTCAAACAGAAAAATTATCTGATTACATTTATTGTAAGGGTTTCAGAGGGGGCAGATCTAAGGCAGCCTAACACACACACTAACAACGCTTGTCAAAGCTAAATATTTCTAATGAGCTTTCCTTTTTTTATATCATTTTAATTATGTGCCCACAAACACAGACAAAAAATCAAAATACAGCTTTTAATGAAAAAATACAAAACAGAAGGTG
>JAPZDZ010081087.1:0-20797 GCA_029783805.1 Acanthurus tennentii
ACCCTTCAATTTTTAAGCACTTGTCAAACACTACATGTGAAAGTTGTCTATTCCATGAAAACAAGATAAGTCTACAAGAACAGGATGGGGTTGTAAGGCTTCAACTTCAAGGCTTTATTATGTTGCAACACAAGTTAGCAAACAGATGTTTCAGGTCAAATCAGGACATAGTAAGAAAATACTAGTAGAGAAGAAGTGTTAAATTATATAAGGCTATAGCATAATATACTACACTTGCTCTTATTGGCTACTGTGGGTATTCAGTCAGAGGCAGTCCGACCTAGAATCGTAAATATCAATCATGTTTGATATTTATAATTCTAGACCAAACGAGGCTCTGACTCATTTAAGAACAGTAAAATAATCTTACTTGCACCAAACACTTCAGGAATAAGTTATTTTTAGTAAAATTTTTAGTAATTGGTTGCAACTAAGACATGGTGCCCCCCGATGGTTGGGGGTGCGAATCAGGCCCAGAATCAGGCTTAAAATCTGCTGGTGTGTAGAGAGCCTAAGTAAAAGCTCTGAAGACTTCATCCACCACTGCAGTCCTCACAAATGCAGCTGAGCAGCAAACTGCTACTAATCACTTAGGATTTTGAGGAAGGACAAAATAAAAAAAACACAAGCTGCAAGAGACCTGAGCCACCGACTGTACTCAGTTCCAGGAGTGTCCATCAGTGTGTGTGTTGTTTGTGTACTGTATGTGACATTATGTGTGTGATGTTTACCGATCAACTGACCCCCACCCTCTCTCTCTGACTTGATTCAGGAGGTGGGGGCATACAGCTCGCTGAAGCAGCGGGTTTAGAAATGACAAACAACAAAAAGTCTAATGACTTTTATGGATTTTTTTAGATAATGCCTTTGCTGCAGGATGTGGTCTGCATGGTTTGTTGTGCCAGAAAAAAAACAAAAACAAAAAACATCAACAAAAAAAAAACAACACAAAACAAAAGAAAGCTGAAAAGTTGCAGATAAGAGGGAAGAGAGGAAGGAGGGAAAAGAAGAAAGAGTAAGGGAGATCATCCATGAGACAGAGGACAGTATTTTAAACAGGCAATGGAGAGGAACTCAGATGGAAAGATAGACGAGAAGGAGGGAAGGCAGGAGAAAGAGGGCGGAGGTCTGTGGGGGTGGATATTGAGTTGGGAATATGGTGTTTTCTCCTGCCATGTCCGTCTTGTTGTTGTTGTGTTCCCAGCAGAGGAGTTTATCAGGAGTATCTGGGATCTAAGTGAATTACTGCAGCCTATCTCCACGCAGTAGATAGTAGCTCGGGCCACATTCGGGACAACCAGATCTGCATCAAGGTCTTGGGGCACTTTTATTGACCATTTGAGGGTCCCAATGGAGTTAATATAGAGGTTGGATTTATGTGGCCTTGTGTATGTGTGTGTGTATGTGGCATTTAATTCCTGCTCTTTTCAGATCGTTGCTAAGTTACTCTGCCACAGGTTCACATCAACACTTTTTTATTGGCATGAGCACACACACACACTCAGACAAACACACAGACAAACACGGGTCCATTGTGTGTTGGCCTTGTAATTTCCCACAAGAGCAGGGTGAGTGTTGGATAGTTGATGAGTAGATATGTCATCCTTGTGTTGATGGCTCTCTGGATGTGTGTCTTTGGATTGGACTCTTTACTGGCCTAAGTGCTTCACAAGCAGCGAGGGCTGAAACTGATACAAAGTGATTCATATGGCTTTGAATGTGGCGGCTGTTTACATGTGAGTTGTTGTTTAAGTAGTTATCCTCCTTTAAGAGACTTGTTTTGTTTTTAAGAGCCTCTTCATCTTTAGCTGTGGTGTTTTGGTTGCATATGCTTACAAATCACATGAATTCTGTTCTTAAGTTTATTTATTATATTCACATATTCAGTTACACACATGGATGTTATTCTTTAATCTGTTAAGCATGGTTCATCCTGATTTCAAAAAAGAAATCACCTCTAATGCAGATAAATATTGGTTTTATTTCCCCAGTCTTTGAGATGTCCTTTCTACTTCTGCCTTCTCCTCAGTGCAGTTGATTTTAATATAACTGAGCTGCTATATTAAACAAAAAAATCATTTGTTCTCTTCAGTTTATTTTGGAACTTCTCTTCCCCAAAGAAAAGGTATCTAAGAAGACTACAGTGTGCTTTGAGTTATCCAGAAAAACAGGACCATTGCTTGCACGAAGAAATGTCTCTGTTGGTTTTTTTTTAAATGTCTTTTTTTATTTAACAAATGAAATTCCACGCACTTCAATGAGATTAAAATCACACAGAAACATCTCACTGCCTGGACAAATAAAACCAAAACCCACTACACCGTTTGAATGTATTACATAAGAAAATGCTTCTTTTCTTGCATTTGGGGTCAACAAAAAACTTTAGTAAAATTTCTTCTTCAATTCAGATTTGTTTCCAATTTCTTAACGTCCATAATAATGGTATTACACTTTTTTCACTCTCACCATTCCAACTCAATTCCAGCTTTTATAACCTTTATATTTTAACCTTTTCAGTTTGAAATGGACTGTTAATGGTTTGTTAGCAAGCCCCCAAGCTGTGTGATTCTGTCACAGCTAAGGGGTGTTGTTTGGCAGGATTTAAAGCTACCACAGCAAACAAACTATCAAATTGGTTCATTTGAGGTATCTGTTTGAGCGAATTGTTTTCAAGGGTTAGCTGAGTTTAGTAGAAAGTTAAACGAAAGGGTTCTCATATCTTTGCTCACTTTCGCATCTGGTTTGGTTCATTTGGAGAACAAAAAAGCTACTTTTTCCCTTTTAGTTAAGGTCTGTTAGAGACATGCACTGGTTCATTATAACATCAGTTCATAGTGACCAACTAGAAACTCAATTAATGGTCAGTTTTAGTGATATCATCCTGCATCCTCAGCACTACTTTGACCAGTGAAGAAAATTTAAATTTGTGTAACTGTCACATTCATTACTCTTGTCAAAGCCAGAGGAAGACGTAGAAGAGAGAGGATCGAAAAAATCTTTCCCATCAAGAAAAGCCTTAAATGTTCTTTGCTTTTTTAATAAGGAAATGTTGTCCAGTTCTGACAAATTGCTGCTACTGCAGCATTCAAGCTAACCTCTTTGTGAAGAGGTGGTAGCTAAAAGCTTGTAAACAATGGTAGACAAACAATGGAAGCTGATTGGTTTTGTCATATTCTGACCAGACTTGCAAGATTTCAGACTTAAGCCTCAGCAGTCCAGCTGCATTTGAAGGTTAGTTTGCTAGCTTTTTATACTTTTTCTTTGTGATATAACAGAAAATATCCTGAACTTGTGTGTATGTGTTATCACTGCAGCCCGATTATCTTGCATGACTACTGGCTGTGCTTTTTTTTTTTTTTTGTATTTCCTGTTTTGTCTTGTAATATCAAGCTGTGATTCCAACCACTTATCCTACACAGCTTACACATTTTTGGTCAGACTTTATACAGAAAGAATCAGTATGGATCACTTTGAGGATATGTGTGTTTAGGTTTCCAAAGCCACACCTTAGTTTGAGAAAAAGTTGTAGTTCAAAATTGTGAAGATGTTACAGTTGCACTTGTTCGTCCATGAAGCCACTGTCTCAAACTGATTTTATTCTTTTTCATGTCTAGTGTAAATTGTCAGCAGTAAACTCCACCTCAAATATTTGGAGATAATACTCAAACTTTTACGCTTCATGAGCAGGCAATTATACTGACTGTAAAGCTCATGCTTGCAGTTTTACACATCATAGAGTAATGGACTATTGGCCTTTGTGGAGGTCTTTGCTCTCCAAATGTCCATTGTGATGGCCACAGCTACACAGGTTAACAACCAGCAATGGTAATATTGTACCCACTCTCACCTCATTTAGTACACAGGTTAATTTCATTTGCAGTCAGCCACACCCAAACAATTTATTTCCACATTAAGTACACATCACACTATTTATTTGTTATGTAATCATTTATTTACTTCTGGCCTTACACTGTTTAAATGGAGTGCACACATTTTTACACTGTAGGGTCAAAATCAATGTTCTGTTATATTAATCATTGTTTCTTTGTCCTTTTGAGTTACTGTGCTTGGGGGAGGTCCCTTCCTGGTGAGGCAAAAGGCGAGGCTAAAGGTGGAGGACTGTTATATCCTGTAGCCTGCCTATTAGGCCATACCATGTGCTGCCATATTAGGGGGGGATTTGGGTTTAGTTAGTTTTCCTTTGTATTAGTTGTAGTTAGTGTCCATCTTGTTTTCCCATTGTGTGTTATTTGTTTTGGCCAAGCCAGTATATATGTTCCCTCATGTCTCATTATGGTAGGTCAGTTTATTCAATTAACCTCTTGTTTCGTTGCTGTTTTGAGTATAGTTCTATTTCTTTGACCTCTTTTACAGGCCTAGTTATTAAGTTCTTGGTTTGCAATGTTTTGTGTTTTTTTGGGTGAATAAAAACCCTACTTTTTCATTGCCTTACTGCTTGGTCCCTGACATCCATCTATAATACGATTATGGACAATCAACTTTCTACACAATTAAAACCCAATGTGGTGGAATACTGGATTGTATGCAACAGTGTAAATAAACAAACGAGTCTAAATGATCCACTGAATGATAAAATATTGCATTGGCACATGCTTTGATGAGCCAATCAGACTACTTCTGTCATAAAATAATATTGTTATACATATATCATTGAACACACAATTACTACGACTGGTATTACAGTAACAGTAGTTATGTTGTAACAGTGGTGATTGTTGTCAACTGCCTAATTTTTTTTCAACTCGTCAGTTGACAAACTGGCATGGAATGTGCAAGGCCCAGGACAGGAAGACTCTGCAATTAATGATCAAAACTGCCTAAAACATCATTGGTACCCATCTACCAAGCATCAGTGATATCTGAGGGGTGCCTGTGCAGAGCCAAAAGGATACTAAAAGACAACACCCACCCCAGCCACAGCCTGTTCACCCTGCTGCCGAGGTTAGGTGTGGCAGCACCTTCTGAAAAGTTAAATCCCTCTGTATTTGAAGAGATGAGAATCTTGTTAGTCACAAATGCACCGCCAATGATGCTTAAATTAGCTGTCTTAAATATTTCGTGCTAAACTGTGAAGGGTCCAGGCCAGGTAACATATTTGTAGGTGATATTACCCCTTTCTCCTTGTTACCTCCTCTAAAAGTGAGGTGTGCTTCCTTGCATGTCTCTGCAACTCCTACACCATCACTCTCTTTTTGTGTGTGTGTGTCAAGTTTTAAGGGTTAGCTCATCGTCATCAGCACAGCGGAATGTTTTCTACTGGCAGGATGTGAAAACTTTCATGAGCGTCTCATGTCGTCTTCCTCAGAGTCAAATTAGTTTGTGAAAATCTGTCAGTCTGTCGCTAAGAAGTGTCAGCTGCTTAGCGACAGCAGATTCTGAGCTGGAGGGCCTTCTCTGACACACACACCCCTTGTGCAACGCACACACAAAACACACAAACAGGCCAAAACTGTCAGACACACACCCAAACTGCCATGTAGGCACTTAAGATTGTATGTGTGTGTGTGTGTGTGTGTGTGTACATGCTTATACTGTACGCTCATTCTCTTTCTGCACCCCCCTCCTCCTCGCTCACACACACAGCTGTGCGCTCTGCCTCTCTTGCCTAAACATCAGCAGGGGTGATCTGTCTTCTCCAGTCTCACCTGAGGGCGAGCTGCAAGCGCCGGCAATCTGTCGCCTGTCACTCTCCATCACTTTTCAATCCTCATTCCCCTCCGATACACACAAGCCAGTGCGTGGCTGCGACAACTCTTTAAAGACTTTGAAATCAACTTGAGTCATCTGACTGCAGTTCAACAGCTGCTCGGTAATGAAGGGACCTTGATGTTTAGGGGCCAGCTTTGCATGTTCTCCATCTTTTTCGCTATTCATTATTTTGCTATGATCTCTTTCCTTTTGTATTTTTATTTCTGCTGTGAAAAATGGTGGGTGTCTGAGAGGTTTTGACTGGGTTTACTAACAAGCAGTCAGAGCATCTTCTGTAATGTCATGTACTTCTGAGTGAAAGAGAAAGCAGCAAAAGGGTATTGTTTTGAAAGGAATTTTATCAAAAAGTTCAGGGATTTGATTTGATGATTTTGATTGAGGCATGACTTAGCAAAGATGGAGTACCAGGAGACAATAAACTGGAGACTTTTCATCTCCACCTTACATCTTATCTCATCTGCAGTGCTACATAGGTGAGGGGGAGGATTAAACAGAAATAAATAATTTGGACTGCAATAAAAGAAATGTTGAAATTGATCTTCCCCACTCTTTAGATTTTGATCTTTTTATCCTCAGGAAAGTGTTTTGACAGGAGACACCAATAATATGAACAAATACAATTAGGATGCTAACAGCCTGCTTAGAGTTTTACAAAACTCTAGGTATTCTCCCATTTTCTATTTTGTTTAAATTATTTCGTATTTATGTTTTTAAATCATGTTGTTTGTTCATACTGTGTACCTGCCATTTTTCTTCATCATCGGATTGTTTTTACTCTCTTTGTTGAAGTCAAAGACTGTTTTCCACAGTATATACAATAAAGTGTCTAATTAAAAATCATTATCTTTTAAAAATAAATATATATTTAAACACACTTATGCACCTATTAGCTACTATGTCTCACAAACCAAAGGTTAATGGCAGTTGGATTTGAGTTGAAATAATACGTCAATGTGACCTTGAAGAGGCCATAATCCAACTTTGTTTTATAAAAACAATCTACCAAATGTCATTTTGAAAACAATATAACATCATAAAAAGAGTCTCTGATAATGATAAAACTACAAGGAACTGTCTCCTGAATCTGATGCTTGCTTTGGCTTTTTAGAGCTTTCTAGTGAGTTTTTGAGTTGATCTGAGCTCTGGTTTTGTTAAAACATCAAGTCAGAAGACATGAGCATTTTTGTGATTTTCATTTAATTCAATTTCTTATTTTAAACATTTTACCTCAAAGTAATTAAGACTGTCAGCAACAACACCAAGAATGATGACCATGCAGACAGAGCTGTAGCTTTTTATCTAGTCAGTGAATAAAACTTCGCTAAATGAAATGGTACAGCCAATATGATGTGAAATTTTTTCTCATTATCCAGTAAGCTTCATACAACAGTTGAAATGAAGTTTTTTCATAGGTATTAAACTTATGTACCAGTTTTCATTGCATATTTAAAAATAATCAGTGAGATTATCTGAGATGTCTGAGGGTGGTTTTACATTATGATTAAGGAGAGGAAGATGCTCTTTTAGAATTTAAAAATATGTTACCAGGTTACTAAGTAGGTTTGTTTGGTTCATAGATCAGCAGAACAGGATTTTCAAATAGCAGTTTAAATTTCTGCTGTTGCAAACACACAGCTGTGTTTTGCACGGTATCTGTATTCTTTTCTGTGAGGACAAGTTTGGCACACGCTCTTTCTGCCTGCTGGTGGAAAAACACAGCTTGTCTGGAAAGTGTTTTAGACAGTATAATCCCATCAGCTTTAAATACATAAAAGAGAGGCATTCCAGTGAAAACCTGGTTTACTGATCTAGTTAAGAACCCTCAATTTGGTTTCAGACAAAGTAAATTGGCTTTGTTTCCTTTGGAATGTAATTAGTTAAATCTTTTAAAATACAATTAAGCTGCAGCAGCAGTTGTAAGGGTGTAAACACTAATGCAACCTTGGTGCTCAGTTTCCCCTTTATTACTGATGTCAGAAATAAGTGGCCAGTACATAAATCAAAGTCTACATTTCTATTTTAATTAAAAACAAATAAACAAACAAACCCTAAACAAACAAAAAACAAACAAACATATGCTCTTGCAATTATGCACTTCTGTTTTACTCTATCAGACAGTATGGGACATTCAGAGTTTTGGGTTATAATAATGGGTATTTGTATACATTTTAGCTAATTCTTTTTTTTCTGTTTTCTCTGGTAGTCACTTTTTAACATAAACAACTGTAAATTTGTTATTCTTCACAGTGCATTTCCACAACACCACATTTGTATTTCTGCAACTCTTCCATTTGCTCCTTTTAGAAATCCGTCTACCCTCAGTCTGTCACCCCACCCCACTTATCTGTTTGTCTCTGTGTTGAGACACTGTCGCTCTGTTCAATTAGCAGCTATAATAAGCTCAATAAATCCGCTCAGGGGACTTGTTGTGCATATGCATACTAAGCCCCCAACACAGTGTTTATTTTCATGTTTATTTTTCAATGTTGTTGGCACCATATGACATCCCAGCAAGTTAAAACTCAAACCACAGGAGCAACTTTTCAAAACACTATGTTATGGCTGGTGGCTTTAAAGGCAGGTTTATTTTAATGCTAATCTTTAAAGCTGTTGAGGAGATCCAAAGAATATCAGAAATGCTTGTAGTAGCTTTGGTCTCACTATGCTCATCTGTTTTTGCTAGGAGGCCATGCATTAGATGTACTTGTTTGATTTAAAATGTGTAAAGTATATTAGTATTTTGTGATCACATGGATTGTTGTTTTTAACTCAGTAATAAGTTCTGTTTTATTTAGTGTCCTGTATTCTTAGGGCTTTATTTTTGTTAATCTAAGTGCAGTGCAAAATAAATGCCTCTTCCCCGAATATTATGAAAACCACTGTGTCAGTGGTTTCTTGGGGTGTTGAGGTTATACATTGAAAAGCTGGAAAATTTAACTCTAAACCCTATTTGCTATTTCATTGAAAATTATTTTTTTTAAATTAAACGTAGAAACCCCTTTCAACACACTAAAATCAGGAGCTGACATGATGTTAAAAGGTGAGCACAAGTGAATCATGCACACTCAAAGCTACTGATGTAATTAATTTACTATCAACACTGATGGAGAGAAATGCGCTTGAATTGTCATTGATTTTTTTGGTGTTAATAAATGAATTGCATCTGATTTTTTGTTAAAAACCCTGAGCTGCTGTGCATTAATGAAGCAGTATCAGACTTTGTTTCCATGCACTGCTGAGTAGATAACTAAACCTGATAAGTAGGGGAAAGGGATTTTTAATTGTCAACGCTGTATGTGAAATTTAATTGTAGGAAATTTGTAGTTAGCTTTTAATGCTTCAACTGTCAACTGCCTGGATTATGTCTGATTCAAAACACAAAGGTCAGATATTTTTTTTTATTAACCAAGTCAGAAGGTTGCGTTCAAAAAATCCTGTTTTAATTATTTGTTTAAGTAGGACGAAATCCAAGGACATTGAACCAAAACTGTCTGTGGGATTTTGGATGGATCTGTTCATGTGTGCTCTTGCTGACCAAAACATGCCCTTCATTTCATTGCACTTGAACTGGTTTGAGCTGGCCAAAGTGCAGGCCTCTTAATGAACCCCAAAATTGCACTGCAAGAACATACTGTATCTTAACTGATACACTCCTTGTTGCGCTATTCCACCAAACTCGGCAGATCAGGAGTTCATCTTAAACCATGAAAAAAGCAACTTAGTGCGAGCACAGAACAAAGTCACTTGTGCCGCACCAGATTTTAAATGGGCTTGAATTTGCACACAGACAAACTAAGAAAATAGAACTTCTAGAGGCAACCTGCATTCTTTGAGTGGGCCAATTGATAGTAGCAGATCAAGAGGACATATTTGTTTCTCTTCTTGGAGACAGTGCAGGTTCTGGTCCGGGCCCTTGTCCTGTAGACCATTGCAGTGTGCTCCTGACTGGTGTGCTGAATGTGCAGTTCCACCTTTGCAGTTCATCTAGAATAGAACAGCTTGGCTGGTCTTCAACTTACCCACAATTTACTGCTTATCTGCATCCTGCACTGACTACTGTGACTTCCTGAATCTGAATCAAGACACTGCTACTTGCCTTTCACATCTACTGTTGTGAGCTAGCCCTGCGATAGACTGGCGACCTGTCCAGGGTGTCCCCTGCCTTCGCCCTAAGTCAGCTGGGATAGGCTCCACCACCCCCCGCGACCCTACAGAGGATTAAGCGGTATAGAAAATGGATGGATGGATGGTTGCAGTCTGTCAAAATGTCAAAAAAAGGACACCCTGGACAGGTCGCCAGTCCATCGCAGGGCACATATAGACAAACAACCAAGCACGCTCACACCTATGGGCAATTTAGAATAATCAATTAACCTCAGCATGTTTTTGGATTGTGGGAGGAAGCCGGAGTACCCGAAGAGAACCCACGCTGCACAGGGAGAACATGCAAACTCCACACAGAAAGATCCCATGCGCCCAAACCGGGACGCGAATCAGGGACCTTCTAGCTGTGAGGCACTGCTGCTAACCACCGAGCCACCGTGCAGCCCCAGACTGCAACCAGTATAAGATAAATGAATAAGTATAAAATTAAAATGTCCTGTTTTTATCTCATACAGTTTTTTAAAATTAACTACACTGAATGCACCTAAGTATTTTTTAAATCAGTTTCTCAATGTGTTTTCTAAACAGTGCAAAATAATACACAATAGAAAATATTTACACGCACACACGCATGCACGCACACACGCACGCACACACACACGCACACACACACACACACGTATATAATAATAAAAAAATAAATAAATAGAATAATAAATTCCTCAAGTAGGTTTTTTTAATTTCAGATCCTCAACAGACAATTTCACATGCTCTTCAAGCAGTCCACACACAGGCTGAGAAAGAGTTTTTTGAATACTACCCTGTCAAGATTTGGGCTGGTCACTGGCATAGTGCACGCATAGAGACACCGAATGGGAAAATGCATAAAGCACATAAAATGTCAAATTTTAAGCTATCATAGTCTTTACTCTAGAAATATTCTGAAATACATATAAGAAAGACAAAGGTGTACTAAATACAGCTGCTTACAAATGAGACATTGTATTGGCTGTAAATTTTATGATGGTACAATATTACAAAAAAAAACTTTAGTTTATCACAGGAAGCTCATACAAAATTTGTAGTTTATTTAATATTGACAGAACTTTTGACTGAAACATTCAATAATCTTAAAATAATTCAGCAGAAGGACAAAGGAAATAATACTGAGGATGGTGAACAGCTGAAGATTTTCTAAATAAAGGCAGAGGTGTTCGAGAGGCAAAAACTAAACTGATATAAGATACTACATAAACACTAACTGACACCAGCTCAGCTTTTCAGAATACTAATGCACTTAAATGTTGTACCTTATTTTGGAATGAAATTTCAGCTGAATAAATGTAATGTAAAAGGAGTGTGACATTGTTTTCTTGAGGTAAGAGAAAAAGTGATGGTTGTGATCTAGATGTTCAATCTATTTATCATGACTCAAATAAAAAGCTCCTTGTAAACCTGTGTCTTTTTTGTTGTATTAGAGTTTTAGTCTGGTCCTACTTCATAAGCTTTATTCTTACAGATAATTCACGATGAAATGAATTTCACTGCATAAAATACATCTTTGACTGTCCAATATGACTATACATTTATCTGATATTTATCAGCTAGTTATCAGTTAGTGACATTTAGATAGTATTGGTTAAAATACAGTTCTCTTTCTCTCAAACACACAAGAAACATAAACAGGCTCCATGTTAACAACAAAACTGGCTCTGAAGTTACGTTGGTCTGACCATTTCCTCTCCTGTCTCCTTGCACTCACTACAGAAAATTATTACATTGACCTCAGCATTACGGAACTGAGATAAGTATTCAGAATAGCTCAATTTGATCATCACTGATGAGAGATTTCGTGGCAATGTGTCCCCTGTGCAAAACCAAGCAAGGCCCTCATGCTCTCACTCTCTTCCTCTTTCCCTCATTCTCTCCCTATCTCTTACCCTAGCTTTTTATTAGCTCTCGCTAAACAGATTTAGGCTGCAGAAAACAGCTTTGGTCACTGGGTCCATATTTGAAGCTTAAAATATCCAAACAAGGTTGGAGTAGGGGCATTAGGATCGTTTGATGCTTCTCATAAAAAAAAAAATTGCTGTGTGCTCAGCCTCCTAAAAAATTGGTGTTAAATAGGTGTAAAAAAAAAACTAAGCCCAAATGGTTTTAGTACATTTGAGCAGTGTGTGTGCCAAAGCCGAACAAATATGATCTAGAGGCATTTTGGAAACCTACAAAACCTGCTACCTCTCAAAGGCATTGCTACATTGTGGTGATGTAACACTAATGATGAATATTAAAATGCAAAATATTATTTACAGATTGTACTTACAGACAATCACTAATGCCATGATCGCTGAAAAAACTGGGCTTATAGCTCCTTTTACAGGATGAAAGATTGGTCCTGTTGTGCATGTATAGAGCACTACACAAGTGATGTACTTGTAGTGCCCGCAAATAGTAACTTTATGAGTAAGTGCTCCAAGTTACACTGCTTCACTGATATTGGCACCTTAGTTAAAAGCAGTTTGTGGCCACCAGTACATAAGCATTTGTGAGTCACTATCAAGGGGCAAACTCCCCACTTCCGCATTGAAGCCAACCAGGAAGTACAAAAACTTGCAATTCCTCGACTGACTGCTTGATGCTGGCTCCAATGTTTTTGTCTACAGCTTCTCCACCATTTCATGAAAACACTGAGGGGGGTGAATTTTTTTCTAACTCATTTGTTTATTTTATATTTAAGCTTAAAATTCGTCAACTTTTGGATGAATTAGGGCGTGGTCTCGTTGATTAACAGCCTGTTGACAGCCGGGGGCTGTTAGTCAAGTGGGTGGGGTGTCAATCCTTCGACCCCCACCTCTTTTCCCATATTTGGTTTTCATCATTTAGGCAGGCTCTTGGCGGAGTCAGGCGCTGGCAAATGACAGTGCCCAGGATGAGATTTCTGAGGCTTCACTTTTGCTCAGGCAGAAACCAATGGGTGATGTCATGGAGGGTTTGTCCAGTGTTTTATACAGTCAGTGGTCACCATGCACCTAAAAACTTGGGTCAGCCACTACTACCCCTATGCACCTTTGTTTTGGGGAACACAAAGAAGTTGTAGGAGTCATATCTCGCTGGTTCTGAGTGAGCGCGTCGTCATGTCGGAAAACTCAGTTATCATCACACCATACGCTCACCCTCAGTCACCTCCTCTGGTCTCCTCAGCATTAACAGTCTGACCCATGGGGATCAAGTTCATGTTCCAGGACCTCATGAATCCCAAAGCAAATCACCAGCATACTCTTAGTGACGCTCCTGACCTGGTCTCAGAGGCTTTTGATTACATCTTGTACTGCATTTTAAATACTACCAACTCACTCTAGTGATTGGGATTCAAACCTTTTTTGGAATGAGACTTATAGGAAGAGGCACAGTTCACACCAAATGTAAAACACCTATTTAAATTTGTGCAAATGGCACTAACACACTGGGATATTTTTTGCAGGGGAGCATTTCATCCTTTGTGACAGCTTTAAAAACTTCTCAGTTTCTTCTTGTGATATTAGTTTAGCAGCTGCTAAAGAAGTGCAAGTTTTGGCAACTTTGCCCCTGAGACAACCATCTGCAGAATAATCTACATTAGATCATCATTTATATTTGAAAACAATAATCTGCATTCCTTTTTAGTTTGAAGGTTTCATCTTTATCAGCATTAAACATTTTAATCCCATTTATTTATCAGAAGATAAGCCTTTTCATAGATAATTTAGTATTAGAATTTTTCTAATTTTCTGTTAATCAAAATAGTCCCAAAACCCTTCTGCCTCATATCTGTGAAGCATCATTTACAAAATTTGGCTACGGGATATTACCTAGAGTAACTGTAAAAAATAAGACTGACTCACCACTGTAACTGTCATCATTTTCACACATTCTTTCACCTGGGAGCCTTTTGTGCTGTTCACAGCATGCATGTGGCGTGTACGCTGATTAACTGGAAAATTAAATCTCTCAGTGTGTGTGACTGACTTGATGACACCATGTTGCACTCTTGAGTATTTTGAGGTTTTTTGTCTGACAGTAGACCCAAACAACCTTTCTACTGTGAGAAAACATATGAATTTTATTAATATAATTAAAATACACTTTAAAAGCAATTTGATTAGTTTGTTTTTATTAACATATAAACATTTGCTTGACCCTGAAACATGGCCCTGTCTACAAGTGTATTTTGCAGATTGTATGTTCATATTTCATCAATGAATAAATATTTACATAATATGATAAAGATTTGGCACATCAACACAATTCTATAGTTTGTATCTTTCAAACTTTTGAGAGAGGATGCTGCATTTGGTCATAACAGTAGAAAACCATGTTCAAGTTTTACAACAATAAGTCATTTCAGACATTCGGTCTTTAACAACAATCAGCATTTGGAAGGGCCAATAGTGGCATTAAGTTTGCTTCTGATATTTTATAGATATTTTGATAATGTAGTATACAAATATTATTTGTTCACACAATAACTTTTTTGAATGCATATGAAATGCATTTATATCCAGTGCATCTTATATTTATTCATTTTAATCCTTTTTTATTATTCTCCTCATTATAATTTCACATCTGCCTTAAACATATTCTCTTAAATTAGCCATTCCCTCATTTCACCGCATAAGCAAATGGAATATTTGAATCCTGAATTATTCAGGATTAGCACCAATTTCCTGTAGATATTACTTGTTGTTCTGCAGTTTGTACACAATCAGTAGTGTCCTCAACTAACAAAGAAAGAAGGGAGCTTTAGCTAGTGTTAGCTGTCTTACTCCTCTGGGTCCAGATGTTGACTGTCAAATTGTTGTGTTCAGTACATTTCCAAATGAATCTTTAACAAAGAATTATGTAACTGAACTGATCAAGAGCTTCTAAAAGACAGAGCTGAGTAACATAAACAAATTGATGCAACATCATAATGGTTCACAATTTACACTTTTACTTTCAAGAGTCATTGCAACACTTGGTCCTGAGACCTCAGTAATCTGTCTGTTAATGTTTGGTTTGAATTATGATGGTGTGATGTACAGAGTCACTGGGCAGGACTGCTTAAATCATAGATATTACTGCTTTATTTACATACTCAAAGCAAATGTCATGCATTTTATCTTCCGCTCACCCATCTTTGCTGCCCATCTCTTTGAATTGCAAAATCCATCAGAGGGGTTAATCCGAGAAAAATAAAAATCTAACCTTAATTTATGATTAACAGAAGCTTCAGCAATTTCATATCAGTGTTCAAAACGACATTTAAAGTCTGTTGTGTTTTCAGGGGCAAATTCAAGATGAATTCTTAGTTTTCATAGGACTCTGCTTTCATTAGTGACAAAAAAAGCACAAACAGCCCAGCAGCTTGTCTTTTGTTAGCTACCATATGACATGCTAATCCACTTTTCCAGGTCTTCTTATCTGTACCTGAGGTGGTTGAAAAGAATAAACACAGAAAAAGGGAAATGAATATCCTTTCAAATGCAACACAAGCTACAGATCCAAATATATATGTATGTGCAGCTCGTGCTCGTCCCTGTGTCTCTCTCCCTCTCTCACTGTGTGGTGTGCTGGTAATCAGTCTGACAGACGGAGGCTAATTCATCCAGGTGATAAGGCATGTCATTGGCTCTTTGTGACTTGCAACCCGTCGCTACTGTGCTTAATTTGACCTGCTGCATGTCGCTGAGCACACTGGTCAATATTAGCTCTGCATCCACTGACTGAAAAGGACATGTTTGTTCACCCTGCACCTCCCCTCCACAACAGAAAACAAACACACACTTCCAACACACAATCACACACAGGAACACATAAGTCTTGGTGATGGCTCAGATAATAGCATGGAACAGTCACTCACCCAGAGCTAAAAGCAAGACACAGTAACAGCAGATGTTTGATAAAGGAGTGGAACTCTATGTGTTGAAGCTGGAGTATCACATGTTGCCCTGGTTCAGATGGGGGCACAGGTTTTTCTTTTTCTGGATTTCTTTGTTCATAATATTAATACTGATGCCCATTCATCAGTTCATACCATACCTCACTGAGGGCTGGACATTTTTAATTGCATCATTACAAAAATCAAACAAACAAAATCAAACAAAATTAAACAATTTTTTCTATGTTTGTGTTTTGTTTTACTCCCTTTCTTTTTCTCCTGTACCTTTCTGAATGTCGCCTGTCCCTTATTAACCTCCCCTCCCTGTTGTATTTAAGCCTGTGATTTCCCCCACTTTCGCCAGTTTGTTCATCATTTCGCCTGTGCTCATCATGCCATGCTGGTTTGCGCTAAATATTGTTGTATTTTTTGTGTGTGTGCTTTTCCTTAATTCAAGGATTTTTTCTCCACCGCTCCCTGACTTTTTTTTGTCTGTTTTGTTAAACTGAAATCAGCTTTTTGTTACTAAAGCGTGCTTTGTTTTTTTTCCCCAACCTGCCTACTCAAAGCTCTGCATTGGTATCTTTTTGCCATCTTAATGTTGTTAATAATACAGAAACAAAACCAAAACTATATTTTTTTCCCCATAAAATCTGATCCAGTCTCAGATTCAAAATGAGTGATAGTTCTGTTATTTGCAACAACTTGTGATTGATGTACAGAGAAAGACAGAGCCACCATTCAACCTATTACATGTACATTTACCATCAAAATGACTTTACAGGTGTTATTTTAAGGTTATATTAATACATAATGTTGCTTTAACTGTTCTAAAAATAAAAATCTATTGTCCCATATATTTTTTAATAATAGTTTTCATCACTAATCCTTATTTAATGTTAATGACAATTTATTCAAACAACAAACAGATTTTAAAAACATTTATGTTTTAAAATAGTGCAATAGAATTTGCCTCACACACTCTACTACTCAGATAACCTGGGAACCAAACTAATTTGTAATGCACATAATTTATTTGCACTGGCAGTGTGATCTGACCCCACTTCCATTCAGACAGATTTGAGCTAATATGTTGGACCAAAAACAACCTTTTATCTAATATAGGGAGGGTTTGGTACAATGACAGACAGAGGAGTGTTTGCAGTCCACATTTGAGAAGTCACATGTCACACCTTCCGCTGCTCTGACTGGTTGAACTTAAGCAAAACCCAACAGGCTCACAAAATTCAAATTTAACTAAGCAAATATGAATCAAGATTCTGTTCTGCTCTGTTAATCTGAAATTTTAGAATGTTTGTGACCAGGTTGGCATTTTTTCATGTTAAAAACCTCCCCTGACTTGCTCGTGTTGCTTAGTGCTGCTACTTCACACATCAGTTTGTTTGAGATTATGTTTTGATCTTAGGTTAAATTCTGTTGCTTTGGTTGGTCTTAGATCAATGTAACTGCATCCAGAGGCATTTTGTCAGCGGATGTTGATTATGCACTAAGGAGGTGCCACTTCAATGCACAAATCCACAAAAAAGAGAGAGAAATGTGAGGCTCAAATGCTTCAATTCATTGTCCATAAATCAATATACTTTAAATATACCTTAAAGCCCAGCTCTTTTAGAATAAGGTGTTACCAAATCAGTTAGGGTTTAATTTATTCGAATAGTAGCTTTAATAATAAAGTGCATGAACTAGCTTGTCAGCAAAAAACAATAATGATGATGATTAGGGGTGCTAGGATGAAATGTAGATCTGCTTGAGCACCCTGAAACGACACACAAATTGCTAAAGGATGCAATAACAGCAGCTAATCTAACTCTGCTCACTACCTCTTTGCACTGTGAAATCAAAGGTTAAAAATGACTTTGTGTTGTGGTTACAAAGCTCATGTGTGTGTTTAAGTGTCTAAATCCTCTATGAGGATTTATGGTGGGCGGCTGGGGGCGGGCTGTGTGAGCGTTTCGACTCATATCCTGTTTGTTTAGACTCTGCAGCTCTATGAGGGCAGCAAGGTAGCGGCTCACTGGGTTTAGATTGTTTGTCATTTGGTATTTCAAGTGGAACTAACAAGCCTATAAAATGGTAACGAGAAGAAGATGGGAGGGGGTGGAGGGCAACCTGGAGAAGAGACAGAGAGATTTAGAGGAGGTGGGAGGAAAGAGAGAGAATGAGAGCGGAAGGAGGGATGAGGTGAGGAAAAGAACAAGAGATGGATGAGTAGAGACAAAGGGTATGAGAGAAAATGAGAGGTGTAGGTATTAGAGAGAGGACGAGGTTGAGTGGGAGAAATTTCATGTGAAATTGTTTGTGAGATTTGGTAACAATATCTGGTTATTTCATGCTTGTATGAAACTGCACCCCCTCCCCTCCCATTCCTGATTATTTCTCCTTTTTTCTCCCTAGCAGCAATGATAGGTTGCAGTTGGCATGTTTAAGCCACCAATGAAAGGGTCAGTGGAGTTTCATGGTGTAAAAAACACTTGCCAAGAAGCAGAAGCCAGCAGCGATGAGAAGCCTGTGTGGATTGTAGCTGTACCAAAGCTAGATAAAGTCCAGGCCAGTGATGTGCTGTCAGGGCAGGCAGTGCCTCGTCTGTTAAGGTGATAGTTATATCTATTTACCATTGCTTTATATTCATAAGTGTTATTTCTATTATTTTTATTTTATTTTTTCCTTTTGAGGAATGAGGATTACACATACTAGTAAAACAAATCGGTTGTTTTGTGGTCCTTTTGTCACAGCTTTCCTACATGCTGGGGCAGAGCCAGTGGCTCTTTCCTCTTTCTACTCAAACGGTGTTGGGTGTAGTTTTAATTCTACTGGGTCTAATTCAAAGTCTGATTCCACTTATTAACTCTGTTTCTTCTCAATTTCAAGTTTTGATTCCATTGTGGTTAAAAAAAAGAGATAATGTTTGGAGAACAGAAGTAATTTATTTTTTCCTTATTTGCCATTGAGAATGCTGTGTCATGGCTTGTTGTTTTTCATGGCTCTACTGGAGTTCCTCGGAAGGTCTTGGTGCTGGCTGAGTCACACACACTTACATTTATATCCTTTCAAATCTATCAATGTTGCCTTAATTGTTTGGTTGGATTTCAGGTTTAACCTGCCTTTTCTTTATTTGTACCTGCTACTTGGTATTTTGGAGTTTAATAAGGTATTTGTCATATTTCATTTTTCATTTTCAAATAAACCCAAATACAACATGAATTTCCATAACATCTACATTTATAAACTGTCTCACCTCCTCACAGTGAACTTGCTCTATGAAACTTGAAACTGAAAAAAAGGATGTCAAAAATAAGGAAACTCACACATGTAAACTAGACTGATGAATGGGGTTGGGTACATTAAAAGTAGACAAAATAACAGCATGATCAAATTTGAAATGTTGCATTTCTTACCACCTCATAAAATAAGGACATTAAAATTACACCTATGTGTATTCTGCACCTGAGCTGAACAAACCAGCACATACAAAAGTGTCCCACTCTACATTTACTTACTCTTTCATTGTTATGTGCTCTATTATTTTAATTGATAGTCCAATAAAAATGTGTCTGAACCAATTCTGGTCCTGACTCTGTGAAACACCTGTGGGATTTGGCCCTCTACTTCTCTGCTGCAGTGACTTTGATCATAAAGAAGTAGGAGGGCAACAGCAGCAAACCTTTCATCGGTTAGGATCAGTAACTAATCTAATGTCATGTCACAGCAGGGCATACATTCATTGCACTGTGCCTCCCATATGCATAGACTTAAAAACAGCACCTTTGTGAGATATCCAAATGGTAAATTGGCTGCATTTATAGAGCTCTTTTCTAATCCTCTGACTACCCAAAACATTTTTCAACACAGGTCAACAATCACAAATTCACACACACATTAACACACTAATGGCAGGAAGTGTCTCTTCAAAGCGCCAACCATCATAAACTCATACACACACATTCACTCACTGATGGACCCACCAATTGCTGACTAAGCTACCAATCCTCTGATCAGTAGACAACTTGCTCTGCCACCTGGGCTACATCCACCGCAAACCATCAGGAGTAGAGCCTGCAGCTTGATTTGACTCAGCAGCTCGACTCAAAAAAATGTTACCTTATTGCAGCCCAAGTTCCAAAAGTACAGGTGAAAACTTTTGTCTGTGTTGCCTTGCCTTCCAACACTGGTAGCAGGTTCACTGCATTTTCTACTTTAAGGGATTCATGTGTTCCGAAGGCGCATCCTGGTCAGACACACATAAAAATTTCAGTGGGTGAATGCTTGTGTGTGCACACAGAGTCAAGTAGAGAGCTCTGCTTTTGCTTATAGAAAAAAATATCAGATTTTTTTTCTTGCATGTGAATGTTTAGAGACGTTATGTTCTTGGAAAATATGGCGATCACTAACTTTTCCCGATTATTCACATGCAGGTCATGAAGGTTTCTTTTACAGAAAGGTCCAGAGAGCTCATGTTGCTCTAGTACTAGTCTGGCTGATGACTATGATGTATGCTGGTGAAGTAGAGCTAAGAGCACATGAGTTGGGGGTGATTCAGGCAAGCAGACATATTTAAATTACCTGAAGGTTAAATCTGTATAACTATGCCTTTCTTGGATTCATAGTGTAAAATATTCAGTGGATATGGACAGGGGGTTTTAGGGAATGCTTTATCAGTGGGAACAGTATTGAAAATCTTAATATTAAAGATGGTTACACATGAAAAATAAACATGGCTTACATTCCCTAGTTCACTGCATTTTTACCCATAGTATGTACAACTTACTGCATATGCTTGAGGAGGTTGAAAGAGGAGTTTTTAAGTGCAGAGATCTCAGTGCTTTAAGGGTAAAGGTTAGCAAACAATCAGTTCGTCATGGAACTGTTCACCTTGGAACAGTTCACCTGGAGCAGGTCTAGACCACACTCTAGGTGAATAGTATTGGCCGAAGCACTGAGCCTTGCGGAACACCGTGACTAACTTTGCTGCATACAGAGGATTTATCATTAACATGAACAAACTGAAAGCGATCCGATAAGTAGGACTTAAACCAGCTTAATGCTGTT
>JAPZDZ010081317.1:0-20754 GCA_029783805.1 Acanthurus tennentii
GACAACACCACACAAGAACACTATACAGGAACGTCACACATTAACATAATAACAATAACTTTGGGGCCTTTTCTACAACCAGGCACGCGTGTTTGGTGTGTACCTAGGTGTGTGTGAGTGTGTTGGTATTTCTGTGAGAGTGTGTGTGTGTGTGTGTGTATGCGTGTGAGAGAGAAGAGTGGAGGGGGGAGGAAGTGGGCAAAATGAAGTGGGCTCGTCTTCTTCTGGTTAAAAAGGGTTTCTCTTTGTCTGCAGATGAGGAGGGTTAGCTGAGTTGCTCAGCGTCCTCTAAGGATCCAAAAAGAAAAGTGTCTAACAGCCCACTTTCACAATTCCTCACTTGTCCAGCAAGCCAAGAACTGAGGCCTAGGTCGTAATTGTCCAACATTGCGTTGCTCCCTTTCGGTAACGGTGGTGCAAAGCCGGAGCTCCTTCTTACGCCTGGTCACATGGGGAAAAGCGTGGGGCAGCACGATGTGCCGCAATTTATGCCTTGGACTGCGTCAGGGGGCTTCCGGCAGAGACCACCTGGGCAAGATGGTGTCTCGACCAATGAGAGGCATGAGTTTGAATTTGAAAATAAACTCACCCCAGGGGTTCTTTACTGGACAGATGCAGTTTTGGCGGGCCGCTATCGTTCTTTAGGTTTTGCTGGTTTAGTGAGTTTGGCTTTGTTTGAAACATGGACGAGGTCCCAACATTGCTTATTGTTGCAGCCCCCCTGTTTTCGGTGGCGATTCTAGAGTGTGCTGGTGCCTCAGGCAAAAATTCCCAAGGGGCCTTTCTGACAAGCGTTAAACATCAGCTTACATTATTTATAAAACCACAATACACTACAGCTATATAAAATACAATACAACACACACAACACATATCGCAATACAGCAATACAGGTAATCCAAAATACAATTAGTCAAAAATAGCTACAGCTCTGTTGTGTTATTACCACAATAGCCAGCACTTCACCTTTGTTCAAAGATTTGATCTTTGGGACTTATTTCAATTGGTAATATGCTCCAAAGTTGTCAAACTGTCAAAATTTAGATCTAAATTTCAAATCATTAATAGTTTAAGAGTTAGCTAAGACACAACTTTCATTAGTTACAGTAAGAGCTGTTGTCTGGGTTAGCTATTTTTACCATCCCATTACCGGTGTGCCCTAGTTACTTTTGTGAAATTTCAGTATTGTACCTTACAAGCATATTCACTTTCTCTCTGTCGGCTAACGTTAGCTGCTAGCCAAGCTCGCTAGACAGTGGCCTGCCAGTGTGTCAACACACTCCGTAACGGAGTGGCTCGGGGCCCCCAAGCAGCTGCCTGCCTTGCCTGTTGACAAGCAGCGCCTCTGCCTGTTTTCCTGTGTCTGCATTTGGGTTTACATTTGTTTTAAGCCTGACCCTATGATTTGATAACTATGGACCCAGCTGACAAATCAGCTCCCCGCCTAATGACTTTGTTTGAGTACTTTTGTTGCCAAGCTGTTTAGACTACTAACCTCCAGCCAGACTGATCTAACCCAGCTCAACCCTATAAAACGTCATGTCACAGAGACTCTCTCTGTCAAGTCTTCCAGAAGGAGGCATTGTTCCCATGATCTTCATGTCACAATGCTGCACAGTTCAGTGTCTAACTCTTGCCCAGCTCTAATGCCTCACCACTGCCCAGTTCTTAAGCCTCACTGCTTCCCAGCATTGTGAAGGTCCAGCTGTCCAGCCTCCAAGAGCTTCGGTTACCCAGAACTCCAGAGTCTCTGCTCCCAGAATCTCCGCTGTTCAGTGCCCCAACTTACACCTCTGCTCTCCTGGCATCGGGAGTCCCAGCTGACCCCAATCCTGTTCATGTTCCAGTGTCAGGGTCCTGACTGATGCCAGTCCTGTTCCTGTGTTGGGGGTCACTTCTATGGAGGCCTAAAGCCTCTATGGTGGTTCCCTCTGTTGGTGCAAGCTTCTAGTGGTAATAGTAGTGAATTGCCATGTGAGCACCTGTTGGCATGTGCTTTGATATGAAGTCAGGCAACCTGGCAAGACATGGAGCAACAGTTTTCTTACTGTCACTTATCATATAGTAACAGGCAACTTGTATTTTCTTTTTTGGTTAATAAGTTTAATTGTTACAGGAACATACAGTATCTAGGACACGAGTTTGAGATATTTTATTGTCTAACTGGACAACCCTGTGGAATAAATAATTTTGTTTTAGTTCACATCTGCCTCATTTCCTTATTGAATTACATAAAAATTTGCATTTTGGGAAGGACAAGTCAGAAACTGCGTGTCCTGCAGGAGTGGCAAAGAAAGTATTAAGTTTCCACTACATTCTGATTGACCAGACATGGCAATAAGCATGTCAGGTAGCTTATCCATGCAGTGAAACATCTCAGTAGCTTCAAGCACTGGTTTAGCTTTTATACTATCATTGTAATTATGTTTTTTATTTCTTCCACTCCTTCTTCTGTGCTTCCACTAGCTATTTAATAGGAGTACATTTCCTCAAATCAGGTTAATCCTTTTGTTGCTACATTTTTGTTGGTAGTGCATTCCATTGATTGTATCATTTGCATTTTTTCATGGTTGCGTTGACCTCAATAATGGGCACATTATGTGTTTATTTAAAATTATGTCTGTTTGTATATAATAATTGCATGTGTTCCAGTCTATTTTTTGTTGGGTCTATTTCTTTGCTAATATGTTCAATAGCAAGTTATGTGTGTGGGTGTCTCTTGTATGTTTTTTTTTGTAAGTGTCTTTTTATGTGTAGTATTTGGCTCAATTAAACTTCGTTAATAAAGAATTGTTTATGCAAACTTGTATGAAATAAAAATGAGTCCCTATACACAGGTCAAAAACTCTGCAACTCCAAACAGACCAAACTGATGATTTTGTTGATAATTTTTTCTCTTTCTGAAGGATGATGCTGAGGATGAGGACAATCAAATTTTGTCAGTAAATAAAATATTTACAGTTTCTAATAATTAAAGTGAGTGTAGGTCCATCTCTTTCTCCAAATTTAGAGTATTTATTAAAGTCATATTATATCATTTTAGGTGTAATATGCTACATCTGTGTGCTGGAAAACAGATTTATTTAAATCATGTGCCCAAGAATGCAACTGTGCAATTGCTATGTTAAAATGTCAACACATTACTTTTTAAATGATTTGCTTGATGTCTTGTTATTTAAAAAGTATGTATGCATTCAGTTGTCCAGACTGTGGGACATGCCCTTACATTACAATTACTTTGGTATTGCTATGTCACACATTATTGCCTGCCTTTGACATGGATACAACCTTGTAGATGTTCCTTTAAATCTAATCATCACTAGGGGCCAAACACTGTCAGCATCTCATAATTCAAAGTATCTTTGGATCATAATTCATCAGTTATCATGCTGCTGTAGCCTTGAAGGGAGAAGACCCAGGATCTCAGAAAGCACATGGCTGACATAACTCTAGATATATACATAATACCACATTATCACATATTACAACCATTGATGGCATTACATTAATATGCCTTTTACTTTGATTGATTAAAGTACATCTGTACATGTAGTTTAAGCCTCAAATACAACTGTACTGATATATTTACAGTCTTCATAAACATCAAAGTTTGCATTGTTGCAAATTTGCATGATCTAATCAGAGAGACCGATTTTGGCCAAATGATTCAGAATTTTTTGAAGTCCATATTTAAGGAATATTCACATACCCATATGTATGAATGCTGAAATAGTTACAAATCACTCGTGGCCATAGAATGATACCTCTGCAAGTCTGCATCATTACAGGGGAGTCAAAATCCACAAAACTACATCCATGCAAAAGTATATACTAAAATTAGTAGCCTGAGTTAGGCAAATCAAGGAAACATCTTTCCCCCTGCAGTCGGCAAATCAAGGAAACATCTTTCCCCCTGCAGTCACATGCAGGTTTATTGCCAGTGTTTTATACAAAAAGGTCCCAGGGCAAACAAAATGAGGATGATTCTCTCTCTAAAAGACGATTGGCTGATTACCAACAGGGCAAAAGAGGAAACCTCACCAAACCATACCTGGTTAAAATCTGACTGCCATTCCCTTTAATGTCCTGTTGTGGATTTTGCTTGCCCACAGAAAGAGGTTGCTGGGAGCAAAATCCACTTGGTGGTGCTGTGGGGGAGTGATAACTGTGTTGTTGTGGGAAAGAAACTAGAGAACGTGGTCACCATTGCTCCCTTTCAATAAGATATTTTAGAGTGCTAGTGCCAGTACTCTGCATTGCTTTTGTGACAGGTGATGATCCCTTACATGGAGTTCAGGTTATACTGGGCCTGTTGAAGGAGTTCCTGGTTGCTTCTGCTCAGAAGTCACGAGATTGTAAATGTTAGTGAAGCAGTACTCATAAAAAAGTGTGTAACACAGGTTCTGATGTCAACCAAGGAAAGCAGTTTTGTGTGCTTACTCAAGAAGGTTACTACTTGCTCCTGGTGTATGCACATTGCTGTGAAGCACTTGTTTTATGAAGGTTTGTGCAGCCTTTGGATCATACCTTGTGACACATACACCTTATAAAATTTATCACATTTACCATCCAGAAATGTAGCTTACATTTTTCAGAATTTGATCAGTAAGGAGTTGTAATGTAACCAGATCTACATGTGCTACCCCACTGTGACTTAGAAGTGTATTTACACAATTTTCACAATATAACCAGAGTAGCCTATTCAAAATACTGTGTGACACATAGAACAAAGCCTAATCTACACTCTACAGCAATTATTTGCAACTGTGGGCCTCATCCAACCCACAAAAGCTTCCCATCTGGATTGTAACACAAGCAAAAGTTTTCAAGGATAAGGTAATTTAATGTTTTATACACATTAGTAACACTCGCCAACTTCCTCCTCCCCTCGCCTGTTACCAGGGCCTAGATGCAATATGACAAGCAGTTACCTTTAAATCATGGTTGGAAAAGTGGTGTTACCGCTGTGCCACGAAACCAACCAATTAAAGATCAGGAGATGGTAAACTACAATTGGCTAATTTATGTGCTTGCAAAATCTATTTTTTGCAATCCACATTTCTCTCTGCTCACTCAGATATACTAATATAACACTAATATAACATTGGCCACAGGACTTGAAGGATATAAGTGATGCCTGAGCAAACTGAACAGTCATACAAAGGTTATGGTGGTCCCTCTCTGAGATGGTAAATCCACATGCATCTAGGCAATGGCAGGACTCAGTGACCTTAACCGCCTTACCACCAGCATGTCTGTTAAAAGATGCTGTGATCTCCTTAGATAACATTAATATTAAACCTTTAGGGCTAGCAGCCGTAATAACAGATTCATCTTAACATGCTACATTGTTTTGATGAGCAGCAGATCAGTTAAATAAAAATCTAGACACCAGGAAACCTCTTAGAAGATTGAATGAACCCAACAGAAAAGGAAGCAAGGGCAAGAGGGTCATTGTAAATGGCAAATTGACCACCCAGTGCAATTCAGGATGACTGGTCTCCTGACAAATGAAGTTACACCTGTGTCTTCATAATGGAAATGCCGGTGGCACTTCCCATAGTGAGATAGAGAGCAAAGTTTAAAAAAGACCCTCTGTTAAACCCAATTAGTAAATATGCACTTCTTTGTTTCAGGTAGATTTTTTTGTTGGATACATACATCACATTGAAACACAAACCCCTAACTTCTGATTTCACTGATCCATGTTATTAGTTTCCACTTGCACTAACAGGCTATTAATCTCAAATGTTTCTTTCCTTCTCATACTTTTTTTTCAAATTCTCTACCTTAATTAATAGTCTGGGCAGCTTTGAGTCCTTATTTTAGTATGAAATTGAGGATCAGTCAAAACTTCTTATCTGCTGCTCAGGTCATATCTTTCAGGAACACATTCTGTGTGCAACAAAGGTTTTATGAGGTTTGCAAACTTCACTAACAAACAAAGCAAAAGTAAAGGCCTGAAAGTAATTTTTTTTCAATCCCTTTTAAACTACATGCTGTAGCGTTAGTTTTGTCATACAGCATTCTCACCTGCTCCCCGAGGACCTCTGTTTGAAACATTTTAACCTCAAAACAAATTTAAAAAATGCATATTTTATATCTCCTCTCTGTGCATTTCTCTAAGTTTTTCCAATAAGAATGGACTGCATTTATCCTGCATTTTTTAGTCTTTTGATTACTCAGGGTACTTTACAATACAACACAGCAATATAGGGTGTTCTCAGACTGCAGGATTTTTTTCATATTTCTAAGGACTGTTGAAACCCTCCCCCCTCTTTATTTATTTCACGCCGCAAGAACTATGAACTAGAGGACCCTTTTTGGCGAAAGTGCACAGTGATTGGTCCATATGTAAGTGTAAGTTGAATGATCAAACACAAGAGCTGATGCAGTACCACAATCTCCCATTTTTAATCCTCCGTAAACATTAGTTTACAGTTGACAATATAAATAACAGCTTGCAGCAGCTCTTAATTATATAAAAAATGGAACAAAACAAAGACAAATGGACAGAAAAAGAAGTTCAGGCATTATTGAGTGTGTATGCGATGGAGGTTATACAACACAATTTTGGCTCATCACAGCAAATCATAAAAATTGTCTATAGCATTTCCTGCCAAATCACTATGTTAGGTATCATGTAGTGGACTGTCA
Source organism: Acanthurus tennentii (assembly GCA_029783805.1). Classification (NCBI taxonomy): domain Eukaryota; kingdom Metazoa; phylum Chordata; class Actinopteri; order Acanthuriformes; family Acanthuridae; genus Acanthurus; species Acanthurus tennentii. The sequence continues at coordinate 6,658 of JAPZDZ010081317.1, forward strand.
TTTCCTGCTCTGTGGTTTCAACGTATTGCCCTTGCACCCTTGTGTGCCTGAGGTTTGTCACTAAAACCGAATTAGTGGGACACTGGTGTGCTGCTTCTCAGTGTATGTACTGTTTTTATTACTCTCTTCTTTTAAATAATTTATGTAACATTGGTTTGTGCAGATAAAACTATTACAACAAGTGAGTTAATTAAAGGATCACTTTTGTTTGTAAGAGAATATAATAGAAAACTGTATGTAGGCAGTATACATTGTATTTCAGGTAGAAATAAAGGTGATGGACTGGACTTTGTCATTTTTTGTTCTATTAGTTTTGTTTTTTCATTATTTTGCTCATCTTCTTAGGTTTATGTACTCCTTAGTTATACTGTTTTTAAGCCTGTATTATTGAATTTTACATGGCTGTAGACATAGCTGTCTACAGTGTTGAGTTTCATGTATGATTTATTTCTCTCTTCTTTGGGGGTTGTGGTTTGTTCCTGTGGTAGGCGAGTGGTGGGTCTGCCCCCACCATGTGCCTGATGGCTGCAGAGTCTCTTGGGTGTGATTTCTTGGGTGCTCCCATGGCCTAGGGTGGCAGCTTGGGCCACTTCACCCCACTGAGCCTAGGCAAGACTCTGTACAATGACAGCCCTGATTTACCAGCTCCTGCCGAGACACATCATAAAGAAATTAATGGTAACCGCTAGAAAGTGCTGAGTCTCTCTTTAAACCCAACACACTGCTGATATCAACTGTTTATTCTACTTTGACTCTTGCCTTTCGTTGGGCCATTTCCTACAATTAGGACTCCCACATTTCTGGTGACCAATACAGTTCCTCTTGTACTGTAGCTATCTTAATGGGGGTATTAAGAACAACACAGCAATTCCCACCATATACTTGTGGTACTCCCTGTCTTCCTTTTTAATTTTCTGTTCTTTCCATTTTGTATTTATTATTATTTTTTTAATTATTTATTTATTTTTTCTTCTTTTTCTCTCTCCTCCATTAGCTGCGTCCTTTCTTTCTCTAGTTTCCCCCAGCACACTGTGGTGTAGCACTGCCCTCTTTGGCTGACAACAGGAAACTTTACATAATAAAGTCTGATTGGCCAGTATCCAAGGAGGGCAGGTGATGGTCACAAACAGGCATGGTAACAATAAAAATTTTGACTGCAAGATCAAAAGTGCATCAATCTCATAAAAAGTTGACACCCAATGTGGTCTACTATGAGTACAAATTCAGGTAAAGGCCCATCTTCCCCAAAATGCGTTTGAAAGAGTCAATCATATGTTTATAACTTCTTGCTTGGACTAATGTAATTCCTTGTATTTTAATGTAGATCTCTTTAAATCCTAAAGTTGGTTTGAAATGCTGCTGCATCATCTCCCAACTGGGAAGATATGACATGATCACATATCAGCAGTTTTGGCTTCTCTTCACTAGCTTCCTGTTAGTTTCAGAAACAGAAACAGTTAAGTTTAAGGGTGTATTGAAGCTCAATTCCTGGTGGAATTTCTTTGTTCAGTTGGAGAGCGAATGGAGCTCTAATTCTTGGTAATGCTATGTAAATCAGCTCTTACTGCTTTTTTATGTGCTTACAGCACATAATGCTAACTGTACTCCGTGTTGTTGTGCGCATGTTCACAATACTTGGTTCACAATTTTGTTCTGCTCAGCTTCTTTGTCCAAGCTTTGCAGCACAGCAAAATTCTCATTTGACATTGCTACTGATGTGGTCACGTCTGCCATCTTGCTCTCTCTCCTAACGTGAGGTTTTCTAATTGCTTTAAAACATTACTTCTCTATAAATGTGCTGGTGAAATTTGGCCGTACTGATGGGCAAGTTTCATTAATCAAAACAGTCATTGCAGGTCATAAATATTTTTTCTGAATATATTTATTTTCTGGCAATAAACCTTTTTCTCTAATAGACATAAAACATACTCACGCATTGGCTACATTTTTCTTTATACAGCCATCTCTGAAATACATACTGTTACAATTTCTCCTCCCTTATCGGATTACTCTCATTCTTGCCAAGCTTACATTATTGAAGACCCCTTTCAAAGCAATGTGTTGCTGCTTTAACACCACTCTTTCGAAAAACCTGTAACTATTTCAGATCTGAATTAAAAAAGTGTATGTGAGAACACTGGTTCAGTGAAAGACCCCCGTATACTCTGGTACCCATTGAAAGAATGAATCGGGAATATCAGCGTATCGTTTGCCTGTCATCTTAACAAAGTCAGGTTTGGCAAAATCGATGAGCTCAAGTCAAAACTTAGAGAACTGGAAAATCTACAACAACTGTCATTTTTTGAAACCAGAAAAAAAATATTCAGGAAACACGGATCAAACTTGATTCTAGAGTGTAGAGCTGAATTCCTAATCCATAAGATGGAGAAACAATATATGTTGCAGATTATTAATACTTATATCAATTAAGTTTTTTTTTTTTGATAAAGATGCTAATTCTGCCATTTTGACCATTGTCTGGGAATGGTGGGATGTCTGATAATAATAACTGAGAAATCTAGCAGTAAGTAGCCCCCGTGGCAGACTTAGAGCATGCTGGACACCTCGGTATCCCTCCAGAGGAATTGGTAGAAGTAGTTGGGGAGAGGAGTCCTTGGCTTCCCTGCTGAGACGCTACCCTTGCGACATGGACCCAAATGAAACAATGTGAAACAAGACAGACATATGAATAAATAATAATTAAAATCACAATAATAACTAGTTTAGTAACAAAGTTTCAAATGTGTTTTTACAGCAGCAAAATTAATTAAAAACATTCAAATACACCATAGAATATTACAGTATATCATATTTGATGATAATCATAAATGTAGGCGTATTCAAAGCCAGCCACACAAGCTGGAATTGAGATTTCTTCCTTAAAATCATCCTAGCTGAAAGGGTAAACTGCCTGTACTCAGTTAAACTAAAGAGACTAATGAAAAAGAAAAATGTTTAGATTTAGTTTACAACATATTTTGAAACTTGGTATGTGCATCCTGATACGGGAAGATGAATCTGAAATATTTTCATATAAGATGTGTTTGATAGTTTTAAGTACAGCTTTTAGTATTACTGATATCTTCTCTGTAGACCACATGTATTCATAAATTTCATTTCCAGACCTTTTTGCTATTTACACAGTCTCAAATTATTTAAATATTGAGAATTAAGTTTGCATGTACAATATACAGTTTTTAATTACAGAGCAAAACCATTAAATAAATGTTGACTGCTACATAACCACTTCTTTATTTTATACAGTATAATTATATCACTTGTATATTACAACAGTTTTAATCATTTCTTTCAGATACCAGAATAGACCTGTGTGCTAATTATCTCACTCAAAAATTTCTGAAAAGGAATCCAGGAAACATCAACTTGCTTAGAGCAGAGTGTTCTCACCATGGTATCTCAAAAAATTGTTTTATTACAAGCCAGGGTAACATAATGTAAGCAAAACAAACAAAAGTGTCAGTTTGACATTAAAATGACATGTCAGACCTCTGAGACATGCTTTGTATCACATTTGCTTGTTTACCAGTAACAATATGTATCCTAAGGGGCCATGTAAATCAACGAGCAACCAACATTTGATAGTGAGGCTATCAGCTATCAGCTGTTGCATCAGTTAGCGTTAGCTAACATCAGCTACTGACAGCAGTGGCGTTAGCACCAGAGAAGCGACAAAAACAGTATAACATTGTGTCAACATAGTACATGTGCATTCAATAATTCTGTTGCATGCAATCGGTAATTTACCACATATTCACAGGCTGTGACAGCCACTTTTACTTACCTGCTACTGACAGCCCGCACCAGTGTCTCTGCTCGCCACCTCCAAAACGTCCACCTCCAGAGCACAGTATATTAAATGTACCCACCATGGTAATGCATGAGTGTCCATGTAAAACATGGACCATAGAAGCCTCTTGACAGCAGATGGACTCTTGGGTGGCAGGCATAGCCATACAACAGCCACACACCCACCTGGCAATGTTTCCTGCCCACTCTTCACCCCAAATAACCGCTGGTCTGTTCACTTGAGTTGCCACCCGTCCTGTTTTTCCCAGAATTGTTCTCTTTTTTCACCAGCTGTTTTGGAAATATGCAAAAATCTCTCCCGGGACACAATTTGTCCCGTTTTTTGGAAATATGCAAAAACCTCATTTGATTTCCTTCGTTCTCTAGTCTAGAAAGCCCCCTGGTGCTTCTGCAGCTATTGAAAATTGTCTCTGTTTTCTTCCCATCTATACATACGTCACACGCGTGCACCCGATTGCTCAAAGTGGCTCTTGAGAGGGAAACTTGACCGAAGTCCGTGCTGAGGTCTTCTTTTCACCATATGAAATGGGAGGAGAGACGATATCTTCTCTGTCTGTCCCAGAAGACAACATCTTATGGGACAGACAGAGAAAACAATTCCTCCAAACACTACAAGCATGTTAGTGGCAATCCATTTACCCCAAATATCAAACAAGGGAGTGTTGGTCTTGGTCCAGGTCAAGGGTTAAAGTAATCAAACCAGGAGCAACTTCACTTTTTCTTTGGCCTGTTACAGAGATAGTGCTTCTCCTCTCTCCAGAGACCTAGGTATATGAAGTATTATGGAATGTTGAGTGACATGCAACCATGTCAGGTGGGAGGTGTTTCGCTACAATTAAGTAAACATATCAAGAGTGCTGTTTCTGCCTTTTAGAGTGACTTTTCATGTGTTTCAGTTTTTCATTGAGGTCACTTGATGAATCATGTCAGCAACAGGAAGTTATGTTGTTAGGTCATGTGACAGGTAATCAGGAATGAACATGATACAGAGAGCTGTTGCTTATTCATTTTCAGTTAATCTAATGCCATTTGCATGCATCTTAAGCCTTTAGTAGCATTGTTGGTATATTTAATTTATTTCATTTTTATCTGTTATCCGAGATGTTTATTTTTGGGATAATGTGCTACTCTTTTTAGTCCACAAAACACGTAGTTGTTGTAGTACCATAATTTCTTATAATGTCAATAAGTATGTGGACAATAGGAAAACTGTTTTCAGAGTCTAGATGTTAAAAAAACAACCCAGTCTCACTCCAAATTGTGTAATACCTAAGTTTGTCCACAGCGTAAAACGTAGTGCTCTCACAATAACGTCTTTGAGATTGTGACGTGGGTACGTTTCATCTACCGAGTCCCTTCTGCGGGAATATTTTAGGTCACATGACTGCCGAGTTTCTCCCCGGCGTGAATTGAAAACATGGCGGACATCCCTTCTGTTTTTGGTGGAAACTGTTAGCTTCATTTTGAAAACTTTTCTAGGGACAAATGTACACTCTCTTTACATAGTATCCATTGGCTTTACGTATACGATCCATAGTTGTTTCGTTTCAACATACAGTCTTTCAGGTCTCTCAATGAAATTGTGGTTGCTATGGTGGTAGCTACGGACGCTATTTACACTGAACTGGAAGGAAGTTGATGTCGCGTCACGGACCGAGTTGCTCTCAGAACTGGTTATGTGATTTATTTATTCATTATTATTATTATTATTATTATTGGTAGTAGTAGTAGCAGTAGTAGTAGTAATAGCCGTAGTAGTATTCCTTTACATTTTAATGTATTTCTACAACTCGAGCCTACAGTGTTGTTCATGTGTTTAAAACCTTGTAATGATGAACTGTAAATTAAGTTTTTGGAAAAAAAATGATGTTATGATGATGTTGATGTTATGTTTTGTTATGTTATGTTATGTTATCTTATCTTATCTTATCTTATTTTATTGAACAATACCTGACAAAAAATAAATATCTTAAGTGTGTTGAATCATAAATCTTATTAATAGAGGAACAACTAGTGATAAGAATATAAACTACAATTAAAACTAGTGGGCACATTCGTGACTACAGAACACAGACTTATAATATAAGTATATATAAGTAAATATAATATAACTATTAAATAAAATAAATATACTACAAAGTCAGCCTCCCCACCCCAGTAGCACGCATGCACACACGCGCACACACACACACAAAACCTTGGGGCCCTTTCTCATACACTTTAGTTTGACCTACAATACCCAAATTTCTACCAGTTGTAGATAAGATCAGACCCTGTCACATAAAACAACCCAAGGTGTGAATTTCAAACACCTTCAAACTTCAAACCTTGCACATGTAGTTTCATTCACTCACATGATGAACTTTCTGTGATTTACATGTAGATGCGTTTTTCCTGCTTAAACTGTGAGGCCTCTTAAAATTGTAAAAATCATAATCTGGTAGAATCATTTCATAAGCCCCTCCCACACAGGAAGTAGCTTCAGGAAGGAGGTGGGGCGTCCAAATTTTATATATTAGTTTCTGGCAGAGGTGTGAATACATCCCAGAAACCTCATCTATTTGGAGCAAATTTGACCAAGTTATGATGCTTAATTTACTGTCTTCATTGGACTTTGCCGCGCCCTCTGTGGGCTGCAGAAAGGACATAGGGGGGTCAAACCACCACAGATGTGATCCTTAGGGAGGGCAGAACAACATACTAAAATTTCAACTTCCTAGGTTAAAAGGGAAAAAAATTTACCCCCTTGTGAAACTGGGGGAAGTCAGGGTCTGTGACTTGTGCACTCTTAGAGCCTTTGTGAGCAGTATTGAGGATCAAATCCAGGTTCTGATATTTCTACATACATACTACATACACCAAATATTACACACATAATCTAAGGCCAAAGAGGAGCATGTGCTGTTTTAGCCATCTGGGTGCTAAGGGGCCTGAGCACTGTCCCAGAGAAACCACTAACCCCAACTGTAATGAGCGGCTCCTTAAAGCCTGGCCCTGGTTTCCTGGTTTCCATTTGAGCTATAGCCACCAAAAGTTACACCAATGATCGATGTCAGTAGGAGGACTGATTCTGAAGTTTTCAGCCGTCTACAAGTTACAGAGCTGAAACACAAGCCCAAAAGACGGCAGCAAATTTTTATAATGGAAGTGCATTGTCATTACTGCCATATCTCTGGAAACAAGTATGGAAGGGACTTGAAGCTTGGTAAAGGTGTCCTAGTAGCAGAGCCCTGTCACCACTATCTGTTTCAAGTCTCAAAAACACTTAGTTCCTGTGTTAAGGTAGCTGTCCATGAGCACTACCTGGGCTCTCTTTCAAGTGTATAGGCCTCTGGAGACGTTTTTTTAAAGTTTGCGTAAATAACTTGAAACTTCATGTATGTTCTGGGCATCATTTTCAACAATTACTGTGAATTACTGTGAATTTCAGCTTTTATAGAACTTTTGGGTTGATAAGCCTTTATACTTGCATGGTAGCCCAGGAAGTGCTTGTGGGCACCTGCCACATCTCAGGCTCTGATTTGGACCAAATTCACAACACATTTTTTCACTGACCAGAGGAAATTATAATATAGAATCAGCACCCCAGCTGCTTCCTGTTGGGTGAGACCATGTTGATAAAGTTGATTATCACAATATTCAGAAACAAGTAAGCTCATACACTCCAACACCTGCTCATACCAGACCTACCTTGCACATCTTTACGTCATGTATTGGATATATGCCAATAAACTTGCCAATACTGAAGACTTATTTAAATGTCACTATGATTTCTGCTACAAATCATCTGCCTCATTGATCATATTAATTTGGTCTACCAAGTCAGTGTGTTCCATAAAAACACATGATTGAACAACATACAGTTTGGTAAGGCCATCAGTTTTAAAGAATTCTAAAAAATGAAGTGACTTCAACACAGGTGCAAGCACTACTAAATGTTTTGGGTGAGGTTATGTGAAATGCCCTATTTAAGTAACCACCTATGCATCAACATATTTTCAAATAGTGACTCTCATAATTTACATCAACAGCATCAGCATCTGATGGGCCAAATCCATTCAATATAGCAATTTAAAATAGTGTAGTACAGAAAAATATCCACAAAATGTCAATTGCAAGGAAATTATTTTTCATATTGTGCAATAAACAAAGTACAATTTCAACATTATTTTTTCCATACATGCATCAGTATTACAGTTTTGGCCATCCAGTAACATAAATCACGTGACCTTTTGGGTTGGGTTGACTACTACTACTACTACTAATAATAATAACAATAATAAATAAATCACGTAACCAGTTTTGAGAGCAACTCGGTCCGTGACGCGACATCAACTTCCTTCTGGTTCATCGTTAATAGTGTCCGTAGCTACCACCATAGCAACCACAATTTCATTGAGAGACCTGAAAGACTGTACGTCAAAACGAAACAACTATGGATCGTATACGTAAAGCCAATGGATACTATGTAAAGAAAGTGTACATTTGTCCCTAGAAAAGTTTTCAAAACGAAGCTAACAGTTTCCACCAAAAATAGAAGGGATGTCCGCCATGTTTTCAGTTCACGCCGGGGAGAAACTTGGCAGTCACGTGACCTAAAGTATGCCCGCAGAAAAGACTAGGCAGATGAAACGTACCCACGTCACAATCTCAAAGCCGTTATTGTGAGAGCACTATGTTTTGCGCTGTGGACAAACGTAGGTATTACACAATTTGGAGTGAGACTGGGTTGTAAAAAAATGTTAATCTGACTGTCAATTTGCATACAGTACATTTACCAAGGACAGCACAACAAATTAACTAAAAAGAACCCCATGACCAAGGAGCTCTACCATTCACATGATGGCTTTGCAGACATGGATGACTTTATTGAATGTGAAAGGGACTTTATTGAATGTGCTTTTTGCTCTGATCCCATGAATTTTAATTATGACAGTATTATACAGAGTGTAGTTTTTCTCTGATAAAATGTTTTATTTACTACATGCACCACTTGAGATCATCTGGGCTAATATCTTGTCAAAATGGCTCAAGGTAAAAGATTAAAATATCACATGTTGATTAACTTGAAGCCTTAAATAAGGTCAAGTACAATTTGCCTTACTCCACAACCTGCTAAAATGGGACTTACTTAAAAAATCACATAATTCATTTGTGCAAAATTCAATTGCTCAGTTGAAAATGTCAAATTTACATTGCTGGTGTACACAGTGGTATCAAAAGGTACAAGAACAGCTAACTGTGCCAATGTTAAGTCAAAAAAAATGTTGCCACTCCTAAATACAGAACTGAATATGATTGGAGAACTGAAACTCAAGCATTTAGGAAAGCCTTAAAGGTAACCATGACAACTTGACTGTGACAGTAGAATTCCCTTTTTGTCTCCAAGTATCCCTTTTGTCGAGGCTATTTAATTATATTGTCTTATTTTAAATTATATAATGTGTAGCATGCTCCACTTTCTTTGTTTTTCCTTGTCTGCAGTTAAGTTGCATAAAAACAGGCTTTTTAGTATTTTTTAGTTTAAAAATGTAGGGTCTTTAATGGTCTGCCCATAACTGAGACATCAAAATAAGACTTTCTAAGAAAGGTTTAATGTCTTCTGTCTTCAGGGTCTCAAAAACAAGAACTACTTACTATCTGTAGTATATCTAAGACAATTAAATTAGTAACATTTAAAAAATAAATAAATAAATATGGTGTGTGCAGTTGCTTTTTTTTTAATTAAAAATTTCATAAAAAAAAGGACTGCAGCTCCCTTTTTAGTTCCAAATTATAAAGTCTCTCTTTAAAGTCTCTCACATGTCTAAAGGGCATAACAACCTTTCCAAGTTTTGCTTGTAGTTAGCATGTATATTACGCATTTCACACTAAAATATTGTAATTGAAACAAGGAATCTTTACTTTTGACTTAATTTATCATTAATGTGAAAAGAAATGAAAGGTATGTTCTGCTGATGGAAAATTAAACCACAAAATACATGACAGGTTCCAGTTTACTATGTATTAGTAGGCATGGTGTCTCTGAAGAGCCCAAAGGTTATTAGAAAAAAAAATACCCTATCCCGCCACAGCCTGTTCACCTCAGTGCATTTTGAGAAACATTTAGCAAAGAAGTGGGAGAGTGAACCACTGACTTTCTAATAAGTGGATGACCTGCTGTACCTCCTCAGCCATTGCAACCCCCCTGCAATATTTTTTTCTCAAAGGCTTCAGACAGATAAGAATCATCATTGTATCAAGTTTATTAAATAAAGCTATATCTGTAATCCTACTCTTATGCCCTTTTTGACACTGCTTTTCAAATCCTGTTTTTTTTTACACACTCTAGTTTTGAAATTAAAATTAAAATGTTAGATCTATGGTTTAAAAAACAATGCACACAGTTTTCTTCCACTTCAATACCGCAAGAGACAGGGGTACTTCGAGGATCAACAACACAAATCACAGCTTCACATGCTGGTGGAGGTTATGCAGGAGGGTTTGTGCATGGGCAAAAGGGCCATAAATCTAAGGGTGAAAGCAGTTAAACATGAATAAAGTCCCAGCTGATGACAGATAAGGCATCTACAGACTATGACAGATTGGCTCTTGGAGAATCACCTCTACATCCAACACTGAATTTCCATTTCATCACACCGATAAGAGACAAGTGATAGCAGATAGGGATCTATGTCAACACAAACTAAATTAAAACTGTAGAGACTTTAGAGTTGATAGTGTCTCAAAACATAATGCAATTTGTTCTGCTAATATTACATGTTTGACTTCAGAGGCCATGGGCAGGAGGCAGAGTAATAGCAGTTGATTGATGATGAGTGTTTGCCGACATAACAGAAATTAACTTTATTGGGTCTACTGGTAATCTTAAAACTATAATCTGCTTTAAAAATCTTAACCCCTGATTTCGCTGGTGAATAAATGCTTGAAAAATATACTTTGTGTTGCAAAGGTAGAATCAACAACGCCATCTAGAGCCCATGTTTGACCAAGTTTGGACTTAAAAATGTCACACTGGTTCGAACACTTGACCAGAAATATGATTTGAAGTCAAATGTGTTTCACGTTGTCTTTGCTGTCTGCCTGAGAGTATATAAAACAGATCAACCAATTTAGAATAACAATAAGGGCTGCAACTCTTGAGTTGTATGCCCAAGGAGGGAAGAGTCCAGGTGCTGCACATGACACATAAACACCCCAGACCATCAAGATGGCAACCTGAGTGCTGCTACAGTATGAAAGTAGTATAGAAGATACCACCACTGGAGGATCAGCCCGCCCCAGGCTTATGTCCAACAGCTTCTGTCCAGTGGGAGAAAACAACAGTTAGCAGGATCACACAGACTAAGGGGACATGCAAAAAATTAATGCTGCCTAATAAATTAGACAGGCTTTTAATTTGTATGGCTCAAGCGCACCAGTGTTTCTTAAACACACACATACGAACTCTTTAAACACACACATACGAACTCACTAGGGTTGTCATAAGAACTGATACTTTGGTACCAGGTCAATATCAGTACTTGCTTTTCTAAAGTGCTACAGACATCACGAATGAAATTCTTCTGGACTTAAGAGGGACAGCATAATTGCTTAAAATTGTTTTTGAATCTGCTGTTAAATTGTATGGGAAGGAAAAGAAAAATGATGAGTCCCAAATGGAGAGAGGATACTTTGTGTTCGAAAGGCATCTTTGTGGATTCATTTAAAAAAAAGTGGTGTGCAAACAATTTCATAGAACTTTACCAGATTTATTCAAATAATTCAATACAATTTTGGTCAAAGCATTACTAAAAAAGCTGTTGCAAATATCTAGAATATATAAAATCATATAATATGTCATATTTAATGAACTGTATATTCAGTTTAAAGGGTGTGTTTAAAATTTTTAAGATCGCAGGCCTTTATTATTTGTCTTTATGCATTGTCTGAGGTAGTTCCAAATTTTGTTTACAGCACATGAACAAATTTAGGTAAGAACATATTGATGAATCCCAAATTTGTGTGTATACCATTCATATGCACAATTTGAGCACAGATGAGTATGTGTGTGTGTGTGTGCGTGCACGCTGTTTGTGGGTGTGGCTTAATGGCCTCAGACCAGTGGACATTTTGGAGGTTACAGAGGAACAGAGAGGAGGACTTGATAAGGAAAGTTCTGTGTTAGACACTGGAGTTCTGGAACCTTAAACATTTCTATCCACCAAAACAAGAAATTACTCAGACACTGATTTTTGTAGAGACTCGAACCCAACATTACCTATGCTTGCTTTATCCAAAGAAGTGATTGCTTTATCACATTCCACAACTTAGACAAAGCTCATACAAGCATTACAGCAATCTCTAAATTTGAACACACAGGAAAATTGTAGTTACTGTCAATAAAATAAAAAAGCCTTAAGAGGGTGTTCAAGTTTGCTTGGACTGAACTGGAAAAAGATATCGCCACATGCTGCACATGCAGCAGCTGATGTCAAACATGGATGAACAATTCCATTATGATCAGTGTATAGCACAGACTAATTACAGGAGATAAGGGAGGTTCTGGATCCTGGGCCGTAAAGCATACCCCTGCAGCCCTCACAAGGCAGGGATCCCCACAGTCCTAGCAGCCCACCTCTGCCTGATAAGACTTTTCTTTAAAATGTATTTATTGTTATAATTTTAAATATTACACATACATTAGCTGTATTTTCTACTGTCTGTATTTTCAGAGCCAGAATTTGCATAAAAATCAAAACAAATATGGAAAAAAAAACTTTGCTCATCTATAGTTTTCTTTGTTATATACATCAGAGACTTATGGTCCAATTCATACATTAAGTGGCATATCCGAATAATTTCAAGTAAAGTTTTTTCAGAGTCAGAATGATAAATATTTTTGTTACTTTATTGGGTTCTCAAGTGTCTTTGTAATATGGTACAAAATAGACTGGTTTAAATATACAAACAGAGAAAAATAGGCTACCAACAAATAGTGATACTACTTTATCATGAATACGACTGCATGCTACACTAAAAAATTACATGTAACCATTATGTTAACTAACATATTCTCAAATGTTATAGTCACACAGCCACACAGAGCCAGTCAGGAATATTTAAAAGAAAAGTGCATGGCCAATGAGGATGAAACAGGTCTACTTAACTGTAAAGAAAGTGATGATCAGCAAGAACACTTAGCATACAAGGAAGATACTCCATAGTGTTAGCATCAAATGAAATAGAGACCACCATGTACCTTGTAGCTTCAGCTTCTTGTATATGAGAGCCCAGAGTGCGCCCTGCAGCTCCAGTGTCAGGTCAGGGACAGCCCAGAGTAAGATAAGATTCTTTATTGTCATTGAAGAAAAAAAACATCAAAATTCACATGCACTCAAGGAACGGGCTCAGAATAAATATATAAATGTGTTTATTTACTATTCTATTTACTCATACTCACATTTTACTCATCAAAATGTACCAGCATTTGTACCATACACTCAAAAGTGCTCATAGATATTATCGTTCATGATAATAAATTATTGCATGTCAAAGCTGTAGTTTATCAGGGGGTTTGCTTTCAGTTCAGAGTTCAGTATGATAATGGATTTGGGTAGAAACTACGTATAAATCTTGTGGTGCATGTTTGGATTTGCCTGTAGCATCTCCTTGTGGACAGCAGTTCAAACAGTTCAGTCCAATGGTCTTCCAATATTAATATGTATAAGGTTTCTTTTATATCAGACCAGTGTAGTTTTTTCCCACCTGACAGTTTCAACTGCTACCTGCACTCTTCCTCAGAGTGTTCACGTGATGTTGCTATGATGTGTGTAGTCAGCTGTTTTACACAGGTTTTGGTGCTGTTTTCTTACCAGTGGAGGTAGGAACACAGCGCCATCTGCAGTCCGATTTATACACAAACAAAAAGAGGGTTTTGCCATGGGAGACCCACTATCAGCTATCATGAGTGGCTTTTTCATGGAGGACTCAGATTAAAAGGCCATAAACACAGCACCGACCCAATGGGGACTCACAATGTGGAAAAGGTACATGGATGACATTCTGGAGAAAGTTAAAAAAGGACACACAAAAGATCAGACTAACAACCTAAACACAATTAACAACACAGGTAATATTCAGTTCACACACGAAGAAGAAACCAATAACATAATTAGCTTTCCAGACATAAACATAACACATAAGGAGGATGCATTAAAGGTCCCATATTATGCCACTTTTCGACAGGTTCACATGGGTCTCAGAGGTCCCAAAACAGTCAATTTGAAG
>JAPZDZ010082023.1:0-20550 GCA_029783805.1 Acanthurus tennentii
GAAAAGACGTCCATGACGACCACATTTGAACTAAATTTAGACCTGAACCGGAGGTCCTATAGAAGTCAACACTGGATGTCCAGAAGACTTTATAAAAAGACGTCATAAAAACTTTCATTCTGCACCATCAGAGGACCAAAATTCTAACGTGCAAAAAAGACGTCGTCTGGACATGTCATTGCTCAGTGGAATGTATACTTAAATTTTTCCATGAGATGAAATGGAAAGTCTGTGTTCATACATACTGAAAATGTTCATTATTAGCACTGCATATTTTTTGCTAAGAGAACTTTACTTTAACTTAAAGGGCTCTATTTTCATAGACCAGGCTCATGTTCGGCGCACCTGCCCTTCGCCTCACCTGCGCCACGTCAACGGGGTGTGGCCAGCGCATTTTGCAATTTTCATGCACGGTGCAGTCCGGCAAAGCGCGGCACGCCCACGCCTCCGTCCCTCCAACTGGTGCAAGTGGTAAAGAGGGAGGAGAGAAGGCATGAGTGGGTTTAACACAGCCGAGTGTAATCTTCACCAATCAAATGAATGCCTCTCCTTTAAATGCGGGGGAGGCAGTGCCAATTTCACCTTGCCACCACCATGGACTAAGACAGCAGCAGCAGCAGCTCCAGGCAGCCAAACTTCTCCCAGGAAAAAGCTGATGTGCAGGTCCGGGAGGTCCAAGCAGAATATATGGTAATGCGAATAGACCTCCACGGTAGATGATGCAAAAACAGCCTGGGAGGAAGTTACTAATGTTGTCAATCAAGTTTGCCCAGATATTCTGAGAACCGCTGCCCAATGTAAAAAACGGTTCAATGATGTAAGGAGAAGTGCCAAAAAAAAGTTGTCAGAGCAAAGAAGGCACACGGTGGCCACCGGGGGCGGCCTCTCCACCAGCCTCAGGTTGCCACCAGTCCCTTTTTTCCCAGAATTGTTCTCTTTTTTTCACCAGCTGCCCCGGGAAAATAAAAATCTCTCCCAGGACACAATTTGTCCCGTTTTTGGGGGAAAATACAAAAACCTCATTTGATTTCCTTTGTTCTGTAGTATAGAAAGGTCCCCCGTGCTTCTGTGGCTATTTAAAGTTGCCTCTGTTTTTCTTCCCAACTATACGTACATCACACGAGTGCGCCCTATCGCTCAAAGCGGCTCTAGGGAGGGAAAATTGACCTAAGCCCGTGCTGAGGTCTTCTTTTCATCATTTGAAATGAGATGAGAGACGACTGACGAGGAAGGAGATGGAGCAAATACATGCAAGCCACCAACACGAAAAAATGATATACTAGTTACAATCCTGACTGGGCGACACTCTGAACTGGTAATAGTGGCCGAGCCCCAAACATTTGTTCGAGTGTCCCATTTTTTCACAAATCAAAGGTTGCAACCCTAGCCTCAGGATGAGCTCCGGACAATTAATATAGATACAAATGTAAATGCTGGTTCAGACGGTTACATCAAATAGTGGTTGCTGTGATTGTTTATTGCACTGAAATGTGCCTGTCACTCTGGAACCTGCCTGTGAGGTTTTGGTGAGGTGTGTGCACTGCGCCCCGGTCAGCCAAATTACCACTACGTGGGCGCACTTCGTTTGCGCCGAGAATAGACCAGGTCGGAGCTGGCGAGCATTCAGCGCACCTTCGGTGCAGTGTTTTGTCACGAAATTATCACTGTGCCAAGCTGAATCTGTTGACTCCTCCCCCTGGTGTGCCGCCACACCCATCTCAGCGCAGCCCGGTCTACCAAATTGCCTGATTGACTGAAGATGTTAAGTTACTTCAACTTAACTGCCCCTTAGTTGAGTCTACTCAAAAATTCCTTTGCAACTTTGCCTTAATTTTTAGCAATTAAATTTTCACAGTTTAAATGTGGAAAATTCAATAAAAGAATACAAATAAGCCTTTAAACCCGAAATGTTTATTACATAACTACAGAATGTTTGCTATGTATAAACTCTGTATACTCAAAGCATATAATATAGCAAGGCACTATATGTGGCAGCAAGAAAAAACAAACAAAATTATGACACACTTGAAGTGCAGGACCAGCAGTGAATCATAAGCTGTAATTTACAAAACAGGTGAAAAAGAACATCTTCTACAGAAGGACATTTATATATTAACCATATTTGAGAAAAAAAAACTGTCCATCAAAGGAAAACAAGAACACTGAAAAGAGGTGCACTGTTCCTCCAAAAATCTCCAAAAACAGTATGTTGCCATCACTTAACCTTTTTAGTAATGCACATGAAAAGCATGTGAAACCAATAACTGACCTGTTAGATCAACTTATACTGTTCTATGAAACCATATCAGCATTAGGTCATGATGACGTTTCAGTCACTAATCAAACCCCAGCAAGAAAAAAGAAAAAAGACTTCTTACTGTGAGCAATTTCCTGGCAAGCTACTTAAGCAAAGTGTTCTTTAAGGCCTGAACCTGGGCAGAGCACTGTGTACCAAGGTTCATGAACACCTTTTGAATTGCTTCGAATGTAAACCGCAAGTCCTTTGGATAGTCCAGGTTTCGAGCATAGATGAGCCCAAATAGAAGAAGCCCAACAAGAAGAACAATGCTTCTTGTTGTTGGATTTCGATTGACCGTTCAAACATCGTCTTCGACAACTGTGAGTATTCCAAGTTGGAGGCTTTTGATATACATTTCTTCTGAGTCTGTATCCTACAGAAAACAAGCATGCAGTGACTAAAATAAATATTGACCCTTTTTGATGGTTTTCATTTTTTTCCCTTCTATTCTGTAATAATACAGTTTAAAAGTAAAAATAATGGCATACTAATGGTTAGTTTGATTTTCCTGAAAAAATTAGCTAACCAAAAATGTGTTACTGATAGAGAATGACCTCTCAAATGTAAACAGTAGTAAGATTTTTTTTTTATATGGATCATTTTTAAGTCTGACAAATCTTTAAAGGTATCTGAATAATTATTAAATGCACTACACATGGAGTTCCAAAACATGATGTTGAAATTTTTTGAGCAAGTGTTGCTGTAAAAAAATGCCTTTGAAAAATAAGGGTTTGATTACAGTTTGCATCGGTGCTCTCTTATACAGAGTGCAATTTAAATGGCATTTTAATAGATTATTCTTACCAGACATGTCTTCAGAAACCCCTCTGGCTTTTCCCTTAAAAATTAGGGGAGACCTCATAGAGCTGTAGACTTCTGGTGGGCGAGCACAGTGGATGTCTACAAGATACAGAACTGAGATTAAATAATACAATATGGCCTAAAAATAAAATCCGATTGTCTCACACTTAAAGTTAATCTACAATTGTGTTATTTTTCAATGCAACTATGAAAGACAAAGGCATTATTTAAATAATATAAGCAAAATGCTTTCAGCATCAACTGGATGAAATTTTCCCTCTGTATTTATACACACAATGTTCATGATATTAAACACCATCACATGCAAAAAATTCATGTTAGGAAAAGTCAGTCTGCTGACACACAGCCTGCAGCTAAGTCTGAAACGCCTATGGAGTTCTGTCGATTTTCATGTGTTTGATCAAAAAGTTGAAATACAGGGTCGAACAATACATTGCAACTGTTCATGTTGACCTGTACTTTCTATTCATTTTGTTGCACAAGCCCAAAAATACTAAATTTTAAATTGGGTTCATTTGATTGGAAATGCTTTGCTGTTGTATGTTTCAAGAAGTTGACAGGAGAGCTGGCAGGTGCACAATCGTATCACTAAGCTTACTTGACCGCAGCTTTTTCTAGATTTTAATTTTTACACATCTGAACTAGAAATATAAATAAGTAATGTAAACAGATTTATTACCTACCTCTAAAAGGATACTGTAAATTGCAACCAATAATTGGTCCCAATAAAATGGAATGAGGAGGCATATAAGCCTTTCATTGTAAGCTCTACAGTGTGACTTTGAACTTTTTGTTGCCTTCATCTTTACTGCCCTTTTTTTAAAATCATAACATACTAGTTAGTCACTTTTTTATACAAAAGGGGGAAAAAAATGCTCCTAGGTGGATATGTTAATGTATTAATAAACCACTACAAAAGCAAAACTTTTGAAGGCAGTTTGAAGGTTTTTTTAATGAAATAAAACTGGTGTTTGGCCACAAAACTGGTTTAGTCACTGGTGTGAAACTGGTGTTCCCATGGTGCATTTGGTGCTTTTCATAAATTATGTCTTGATGTCTTCTAAATTTTAATAGCTCAGTTGTGAAAATGCAGTACCCCGGTCTATACCATGAAGTCCTTGTTCCCAGATGATATTTAATTGAGGACCCGTTATCCTGTTTTCACATTTGTATTCTTATTTATTACCTGTTCATCAATCTTGTCTAGAAGGATCCTGATGTCTTTTCCAAGTGTTCTGCTGCATGCTCTGTACAGCTTAATAAGGTTTGATGAGTGTGCATCCAATGATGATATGAAGGTCTTCATCAGGTCCGCTCTAGTAATTCTGAAGAACTCAGCACATATCTAAGAGAGAAAATAGTATTTATGGATATACATGTACAACTGACTCAAATCATTTGCAGTCTTTAAATAACTTGACAAAAAAGGAACAAAATTTAACAAAATATCGAACTGAGACAAAAAACCCCTACCTGGTCTTCCAGAAACAATCCCAGCCACCTCTCCATAACATCAGCAACAAGTAGTTCTTCATCCACTATTTCTCTCCTCTGCAGAGCAAATGTCATTTCCATTTTGGACTCAACAAGAGCCTTGTTTGGAAGCCTTTTTTTAACTTCTTCCAACAATTCTTTACTTTCTCTTTCCAAAGATTCATCTGTATGCCCTACTGGATTGTCAGGAAGAAAATTCACCTCACTTCTCCTTGCTTTCTTTAGGCACCTTTTCCCCTCTGTTTCTCTTTTCTGGTATATGCAGACTTCACTACAGCCTGCCATTTGTAGTTTCTGGTGATAGTTGTCAAGCTTATACTTAATGCTCATGGCCCACCTGTCATAGCCTGTTCCCACTCCTGGGTCCCTAAGACATGGGTGCTTCTCAATTAGGGCAGCAGCTACTGATTCAATATCCTGATTCCTTGGGTAAGCCTTGTGGGACCATGTACCAAAAGTACATTTTGTGTACCACAGACTCCCATTAAAACCACAATTTTTGATCCCACTGTCATAACAGCATAAAACAATGCATTTCCTGCTATTAGGGTTTCAACCTTCACTCCTGACTTAAAATCTGTAGTTTTTACATTTTTCCACCAGATGGCGCCACTTACATGTATTTGGCCTATACGCCAACAACAGGCAACATACTCATTTTCCTATTCTCTAACATTATGAGGCGTTGCAGGCCATCGGAAAATTAAATCCAACAAAAATGGTGTCAGTGTGTTCGTTAGGATGTCAGTGTGTGGGCTGTATTGTGTTTTGAAATTTTTTTTGCATGAGTGTGTGTCTGGCAGGAAGCAAAGTTAAGACATTTAAATCCTAACTCAGAAAATGGCTAAATTTATCTAAATTTGATCCTATGACTATTGCAGTAAAAAATAATGCATTTTTTTAAAAAGACCGCCAAATTGAAGCCCTGGCTTCAGATTTTTAGATTTTACTGTTTTCAAGCTGATTGAAGCATTTTCTCCTGCTTGTTCTGTGGATCAAATTTACCATTTTGCAAACAATAGAAATTTTAGCGTCATTTTCATTGTGCATTTTTTAAGAGACTCTGGCAAAAATAAAAAAAATAAAAAGTTGAATTTTTTTATGCATACGGATGTCCAAGGGTGGTGTCTATGTGTGCAAATAGATAAAACTCCTGTGTGTATGTGCTTGTGTGTGTGT
The DNA here is from genome assembly GCA_029783805.1 of Acanthurus tennentii. Classification (NCBI taxonomy): domain Eukaryota; kingdom Metazoa; phylum Chordata; class Actinopteri; order Acanthuriformes; family Acanthuridae; genus Acanthurus; species Acanthurus tennentii. The sequence goes on from JAPZDZ010082023.1 coordinate 5,795, forward strand.
GCGTGTGTAAAAGTGTCTTTATGACTGGGCCAAAAAACAGCATTAGGGATTGCACTTCAAAATAAGAAGTTCAAATATGAGTTTGTCTTTGATGAATCTAATCAAAGTGATTCAAAGTCACTGAAAATGTGTTATCAGATTAACACACACACTCACATGAACACATTCATATATCATTAACACCTTTACAAACCCACAGACATCCCGGTTTCCACCTACAACATCGGCATCATGCAAAACTAACCTGCAGAGAAACAAAAACATGAACTTGTGTTTGATGAATCCAATCAAAGTGAATCAAAGTCATGATACTGTATTATCAGAATAACACACACACACACACACACACACACACACTCAGATGCCTTTACAAACACACACAATCGCGGTTTTCACCTACAACATCGACATCATGCAAAACTAACCTGCAGAGAAACAAAAACAAAGTGAGAGAAATTCTGGTCATATTTACTTTAGTTGATCTAAAACAATTAGTTTGTTGACACAGGTGTTTTGAACCCAAAGTTATAATTATACGTAGCTTGTGTGGCTAGTCATTTTCGTTCAAGATGAAGAGGAGATACACAGTGGAAGAGGCTCTCGAAAAAATTTTGGCATCGGAGTCATCCTTCACCTCAAGTGGGGAGACTACCGACTAAAGCGACACTGAGGAGGAGTATGTTCCAGCATATCCTGACACTGAGCTCTCCAGCACCAGTGACGAGGAGGAGATGGAGACAGAGGCCAGTGGTTGGATGTCGAAAAACGGGGCCATCAACTGGTCTCCCACCAACGCCGACACCCTACCCTATCATCCAGCTCCAGCCGCTGGACCACCGGGGCCGACCAGGTATGCAGTCTCCAGGCTAGATACCTTGCACTCCAGCTTTGATCTCCTAATGCCGGCCGAAATTATTCGGCTGGTGGTGGAGAACACGAATCTCCATGGGAAAAGAGTGGCAAGAGACTGGAGAGATGTGGACGAAGCTGAAATTGAGAAGTTTATGGGGCTCCTCATACTAGCCGGCGTCTACAGGTCCCACGGGGAGAGTACCGCAAGCCTCTGGAACAAGGAGACCGGGAGGGGCATCTTCGCCGCAACCATGTCCCGGAAAAGATTTCATGCCGTGAGCTCCATGCTCCGGTTTGACGACAAGCTGACCCGCTCAGCACGTCAGACCCGTCAGCCGGACAAGCTAGCGGCATTCCAGGATGTCAGCATAGACGAGCAGCTGGTGCAGTACCGGGGCTGCTGCCTATTTAGGTAATACATCCCGACCAAGCCTGCACCGTACGGGATTAAAATATGGGTGGCGTGCAACGTGGCTTCCTCATACGCCTGGAGGATGCAGGTTTACACCGGGAGAGAAGCCGGGTCCCCCAGGGAGCTGAATGTGGGGAAGAGGGTGGTGCTGGAGCTGACAGAGGGGCTCCGGGAAGCACCATTACCTGCGACAATTTTTTCACCTCCTATGGACTGGCTGAAGAGCTGCTGAGGAGGAAGATCGCTCTTGTCGGAACCATCAGGAGGAACAAGCCGGAGCTCCCTCCGCAGCTCCTGCAGTTGAGGGGCAGGGAGGTACGGTCTCCTATGTGCCAAGGCGGGGGCAAATGTCCTGCTCCTCAGCACCAAGCACCGGCAGGCCACGGTCAGCAGCGAGAGTCAGAGGACGTCCGAGGTCATCCTCGACAATAATCGGTGCAAATGAGATGTGGACAACCTGGATAAGGTATGTGCTAATTATTTATTCTTCATCAATTACGCTTGAATTATTTTATTCTTACCGAATTTATATGCTTTTTTGGGCTATTGTAATTATCATTTAGTCCATTTATTTATTACATTCTTGTTAGATTTATGCGCTTATTTTTGAGGAATTTTGGACTTTTATTATTTACAATTTCTTGCATTCTTTGGGCATTTTTTGTGCTTATTTGGGCTTGTGTAATTATTATAAAGCCGGTCTGTTTCTTACATTCTTGGTAAATTTATTTGCGTATATATTGTATGAAAAAGTAGGCCTAGAATATTTACAGGATACATTTTTATGTTTGTTTTTTTTCTTTAACAGGTTACTGGCGCCTACAGCTGTAGGAGAAGGACCTGCCGGTTGCCGCTAATGCTTTTTTTTAACATCATCGACGTGTCAGCCTACAATGCTTTTGTTCTCTGGACTGCAGTTAACCCGTCGTGGCAGTGCAGCAAGAGCTGGAGGAGGAGGAAGTTCCTGGAGGAGCTGGGAAAGAGTCTGGTGTCCTGGCGGCAGGAAGGCGCCCCAGACCCCGCACTTCCAGGACTTTCTGACCCTAATACAGCCAAAACAAGAAGGCTGTGCCACCTCTGCATCAGTGGCAATAAAAAAAACCCCTATTGCATGTGTAAAATGCTGCAGACCGTCCTGCAAAGTACACAGCCAGACAGTGTGCAATGCCTGTCTGTAAACCCACACATACACACACCCACACCCACACACACAGACACAGACACACACAGTTCTTATTATTGTTTTCTTGTTCATGTTCTTGTTTTTTTGGATTGTTGTAAATAGTTTTACGGTTCATTGTTCATGTTTTTCTCGTCTTGTTTTCGAACAAATAAATTTTGTTCTTGTTCAAAGTTAACTTTTTTCGCTTAATTTCTAGTTCTGAATAGGGTAGCAGGCCATAAGAGGGTAAAAAAGTGTTACATCTGGCAAATATGAATATTTTGTGCTTTTTCTCCCCACCAAAAAACTAACATTATGCACAGTAACTGGCATTTAAGGGGTTAAAATTTAAAAAACAATTTAAAATTTGATATTTCTGATTAGGACTGAAGTTGATGAATAGATCTGACCCAAAAAAGTGGTAAAATACTTTTAAAAAATTATATTTTTATAGCAGTTACTGTAGGAGTACTTTTGGTACTGAGTGTGAGTTTTTTTTAAATCTGCAACTGTGCAAAAAATAATTATGCATAAGAATCAGTTTTGGTGGTAATTATTGACTTATCCAAGGCTCTACTAATCCCCCCATAAACCATCAACTTCCTATTTTATTTGTGGAAAATATCTCATTTTTTCTGATTTTAATGCAAATTTTTACAGTTACAGTATGTATAGTAACTGGCATTTAAGGGGTTAAAATTTAAAAAAAAAATTAAAATTTGATATTTAAGAGTAGGACTGAAGTTGATGAATAGATCTGATCCAAAAAAGTGGTAAAATACTTTTAAAAAATCATATTTTTATAGTAGTTACAGTACAAATACACGTTGTGTACTTTTGGTACTGAGTGTATTATAAAATATCCGGGCACCAGAGGGTTTTAAAGAACTCTGGTAAGCCATTGCGTTGCCCAGCAGATAAAATCATGCCTTCACTGAAAAGAGTTCTGTACAGGCGAACATCTGAAGCAAGAGACAACATATCCAGTTGTGGGTCTTTCTTTTTAACAGCATTCCTCTGTGGGATATCTAAACTACGTGTGCTGACTGTTTTGATGTTCTGCACTGACAAGGAAGGTGAAAAAAGGCTTGGACCACTTAGGTAGTGTGCCATCACTAGCTGGTGCCTTGTTGCCAGAGTGAGAAGAATATTTTTGAAGTTGTGGACATCATGTACAACCTTCTTGAAAAATCTGTGTTTGGCCTCAAATCTCATGGTCCATAGCTCCACTAAAGGCCCAAAGCAGTGTATCAGGTGGGGATAGTGCCCCAGGAAGTGGTGTTTAGTTCGTAATTTCAGGTTAGGAAAGGTCTCTTTTACTAACTCCCTATGGTCAGCAATCTTCCTTTCAAGGAAACTCAAGCTCGCATCAGATAAGTCTGTTGATACGACCAACTCAAATATCTCTTTAAGGTCCAACAAGATCTCCCATGATGCTTCATTCTCTGGCACAAGATTGCCGATCATCAATGGTAGTAATCACAGCATAGTCCAATTCTCATGCCCATTCCTACCTATTGTTGCTTTTAAAAAGCTGGACTGGGAAATTTTTGGGGGTCTGTTTACTTTGTCAGAGTCCTTGTAAGGAAAGTGAGTAATGCGACTGTTCACAGTATCAAGACTGAAGTATCTCTTCGAGATTAGTTCTTTTAAGCAAACAGATAACTCAAATGGTACTATTCCTTCAAATAAGTCATGGAAAAGATCTGGCGGGAACCCAGTTATAGGATGAAAGTAAGACAAATGCTTACTGAGAACACAGTCGCTTTTAACAGCAAGTACATTTTCACAGTCAGCCTCTCTTAACTCAGCAACAACAGAGTTGTGTTGCTCAACAGTTCTAAACTCAAAATGGTCGCAGTTTTTGGTTTGTATGCCCTTTTTGCTGGCTAAGCAAAACCTACAAAGATTTTCCACTGGAAAGCTTTCTTGGAAGCCAGCTAGGCCATGAGCTGCAAGATTATCAGCACATACATGGTAGACTGTTCCCTTCAAATGTGAATTAATTGCTTTGACAAATATACCTTGCTGCTCTATACGCCCTAAACCTTTAAGAAGTGGATAAAAAAACTTTTCATACCCCAATTTTTTCACATCACCACTTTTTGGCCGTGCACATCCCATGCCAGTTTATGATGTTTCCAGTCAGGATGCTTTCTATTGCTCCTTTGTAGAAGTTGACAAGAACTTGGCGTGGGAATTTTGCTTTCTTAAATTTCCTTAAGAAATACAGCCGTTCTGAGCTTTTTTAACCAGGGCAGAGATATGTGAAGTCCATGACAGGTTCTCTGTTATGTTGATTCCCAGGAACTTAAAACTGCTTACTTGCTCGACCTCTGCTCCACTGATGTGAGGGTTGTGTGTCTTTGCCTCCTTTTTTTCTAAAACCAACTATCAGCTCTTTGGTTTTGCGGACGTTGAGCAATAAGTTGTTTTCTGTGCACCATTCTGCAAGATGGTTGATTTCCTGGTGGTTGATATGAAAACTCATCATTGTTGGAAATCCGGCCGATGATGGTGGTGTCATCTACAAACTTCAAAATAGAGTTCTCTCCATGTCAGAGGTTGCAGTTGTGGGTGTACAGCGTGAACAGGAGGGGGCTGAGCACACAGCCCTGGGGGATCCAGTGTTGAGCATTAGAGTGGAGGAGGAGAGACTGCCGATCCGAACTGACTGGGGTCTGTTTGTGAGGAAGTCCAGTATACAGTTGCAGAGAGTGGTACTGACGCCAAGAGTATTCAGTTTTCCAATCACCTTCATGGGGAAGATTGTGTTGAAAGCTGAGCTGAATATAAAGCCTATATATTTTAACATATGCAAACTTTATGCAAAAAAAATGTGATCATGACATGAAGAAAGGAGAAAAAAAGCCCAATCAGGGATTGTAAAGCTTTACTACTTCTGATAGTGGCTATTATGTACCTGAAATATGCTCTTTAAGAAAATCTCATTTCCCAAAGTGGTGAAATGACCATCCCACAAAAAAAACCAAAACAAAACCCAGGGGTATTAGCCTTAATGTGAGGATGACAAACCATAAAACCCCCTAATTAAATGAGAAAGTTTTCATTGCACTGTTAACCAGGTCTTTGGCTTTGTTTTACCACCCCGGCTTAGTGGTTTTACACTGGCATCGGTCAGTGATGGAAAATAGGATGATTTTCATCCCTGGAGACTGTCCTTCAAGTCCCACTTTGTCAACACAACAAGCTACTTGCTCTTGACTGTCCCCATATGGCTGATGCTACAAATAATGACCTAAAGAGATGGCTGAAAATAGGGAAGCATCTCAGTCCACCCAAGCCAAAACACTGAACCCTGGCGTAGAGTCCAAAGTTGGAGCCCATGGTGTGTCTGGCTCTCTCCTTCCTAACAAAGCTGACTAATATTAATCAAACATTTTGTTTTGTAAATAATAAAAAAGGACTACTATTATACTTGAGTAATCTATCTAATCAAAAAGACAAACTAGCCAAAACAAATAAAATCTGAAAGATTGATCGAACATATTATTGTTTCTTTAATTTGATAATTTTGCTAGTTTTCAGCAACATTTAAATAATAATCATGCTCACCCACTGCATTTCTGCATTAATTTTTTCATGATCAGTAAAGCTAATAGGACTAGATGTTTCAATCCCTTTGGTAAGTAGGTAACTCTTGAGTGTGGCAGTCAGTGTGAAATGGTAAAAAGGAGGGTATTTATTGGGGTCATCAGGTGGGCACCCTGCTTCATCGACGTTTCGTTGATCGAAGCCCACTCAAGTCCAACACTAAACTAGCCCCACCACTAGTTCAGCCACCAGTCAAGCCGCCAGTCCAGCCACCAGTCCAGCCACCAGTCCAGCCACCAGTCAAGCAAGCCTGCCCAGCAACCAGTCCAGCAGCCAGCCCAGCAGCAGCCTACTCAACAACACTACTCGACACCAGTACTCGACAAAGCTACTCGACAACGCTTCTCTACAAGACTACTCGACAACACTACTCTAACACATTTCGCCAACACTTCTCCACAACACTACTCATCAACAAAACCTCTGAGCAACACTACTCACCTCAACCCAGCACTCACCTAGTCCAGCGGACGGTCCAGCAGCCAGTCCAGCAACCAGTCCCGCAGCAGCCTACTAGACATCACTACTCTACAACACTACTCGACAACAACCATCTAGGGTCATGAAGGGCACGTATTTCATTGGGGTCATCAGGTGGGCACCCTTCTTCATCGACGTTTCGTTGAGTGAAGCCCACAACGTCTCCAAAGGGCTCAACGGTATACCCAGCGTCCCAGGTAAGCCCCCCTCCATACCATACCCTCCACGACCCCCGATGGACCCTGCATCGCAGGAGTTACGACCTCTCTGGGCCAGGTGTACGTCTGGCCACATACTATCTGTTTTTATCTTGGTGCCCAGTTGTGGTCATTCCGTTTGATCCAGAGCCAGTTGCTGCTTCTTTCGGCAGCACATCTAACTAGTCATAGACTAACTTATTGGTGCCTTTGAAATATTTGTAGACTATTGCCATTTTGAATCATCATTTCAGAATTAGTTCTCAGTTCTTGACACAGCATAAAACACAAGGTAAAGTCAATTTCGAATATAAATCATACTAAAAGTAGCCTATATGTGAACTTTATGTGGAATAAAACTTACATTTTCAGGGAACAGGCAGAGGGGGCTTCCTCAGAGCACATTCTGTATCAGGGATATCGTAAATGGTGATCTAAATGGACAAATATAAAGAAATCACATAGCACATTGGCTTTGTAAATGTGAGATTTCTTAACATATTAAGATATGAAAGACATTAATACATCTCTGCTATTTTGTAGCCTCATATCACCTCCAACTGTGAAAGTATTGCGAGCATGTATATGTAACTTCTCCTTAACACAGTTTAAGGTGATACACATCATAGGTACTTTCAATGAGGAGAACAGGTGAAAGACCACAACGCCTGCTTAAAATAGTCAGAACATATAGCTGGCAACAAATCAACAACAAAGTACACCTCTTACTCTTATAGCCCAGTTTGTATCAGGTTTTTTTTTCTCGTTTTATACTGTCCTTTCAGTTGGGAACTTAATTTCCTCTTAACTCAGTTTTTTTTCCAACCCTTTCAACTGACTCAAGTTGAAAAGAAGATAAAATAAGAAAAAGAAAATATTGGAATCAGAGCTTTGACAAAATAACAAACTAAATCAAATAAAAACAATGTTTGTCTACCCGGGTAGTGCTCTTTTCTTTTAATTGAGTGTGGTGAAATTTCAGGGCTTAGCTGTGAAATGAACTGAAAAGATGCGGAGCGAATCGGTCCTCTGATGAGATGACTGATGAAACTCCTTTCGACACATACACTGTATGTTCTCTGCTAGTCTATATGCCTATCGGCGTCGCGCCCGATGAAATAGTCTTTCCTTCTCGTATTTGTCAGATGAAATAAAACACCATCCCGCGTAAGCAGGGCAACATGAATTACGTTCTCATCAATGTTAACTTCTCCAGACCTGGAACTTATTAACCAAAAAAAAAAAAAAATCAAAACTAATAAGTTTTGCAGTATCTTCAAAAATACCATACATTCATCTTAGCTGCTATACATGTCAACTCTGGCATTAATATACCACACAATAACATAACAGCATTTTCTCTTATTTCTCACAATTATACTTAAGTAAATTCAACACATATTCTTCTCCGATTGGTTTTTTGTAGTAAATTTCATCAAGAAATCATACACCAAAACAGAATACAGCTAAATTAACATTATCTTTACCATACGGACTCTTCTTTTACAGCAACAGCGCACATTGACTAAGCTAGGTTAGCTAGCACATGAGTAAACCACTTGGTAAAAAAATCTCACTGGAGAACAGGATACAAAGTCATTGAATCCCTGGCACACACAACCAGCTACTCCTTGCAACCCTCTTCTTTTAAACCAGCAGATTTTGTTAACATAGACCATAAAATTCACTCTTTATCGTTACACTTTACGAATTTCTTTTCTTACTGTGTTTTGCTACCCGATTAGCCCTGTTGCTGTCTTGCCGTATTGCATTTTTTTTTTTTCTGTCTAACCAGGAAGTGCCGCTGTTGTGTTTTTCCTCACTCTGCTGCGCCACTCCTGCCCTCTGCTGGACTAAAATGGCTACTGCAGATAAAAACAGCAAGTTAATTCACTCTAATCAAAGAATATTTTGAGTGGGTTACATATAGCATGTAACATTAGCTTATTTTAGAGGCTAATTCATCAATTAAAAGAGATAACATGTATAGAAAGGGCTCATATTATATACAAAGCCATTAAATTCCAACAAAATGTCAAGCTATATTTACAACTAATGTTGATCTTAGTTTATCATTCCATGATCCTACATTTACATCTGCATCATAGACACTTTCACCTTGAATGCCTGCTTGTTCATGAGCTCGACCTAGAACCATAATCAGCAATATGGCCCCTTTAAGAGGAAATGTCTTCTTAAAATCCACCTATGCACTTTTTTTTTTGAAGATTTTGACATTTACCAATATTTTCCTTTTTGGGATTTGTTCTCAGGTTAGCACAAAATCTACATACACTCAAGAGAGCACTAAGGCACATTTGAGAGCTGAAGTTTTTGAGCAAAATAAGCCATTATTGAGTATCTGTGAATGTTCTCCTATTCTCATTACTGAGTAATTTTTCTGTTCTTTACTTACATAATACTATTTGAATAACAATAGTATTTTTGTATCTGAAATACAAAAATTAGTTAAGGAAAGAGGACAATTAAGAAAGCACTGGAAAGGGGCTACAGAGGAAGAGAGGGAGGAAATTAATGTGTTGCAAGAAGAATTGAGAGGCAGACTAGCAGTACTTAGAAGGGCTAAATATCTTAGGAAAAAAGAAAGACAAAAGAATATGTAAGGACAGCATTTTATAGGGACCCTTTCAAGTTTGTTTAAGATTTGTTTAACCAGGAAAAGGGAGGGAAGCTTAAAGCAACAGAATTAGAAGTGGAAAAGTATCTAAGAAATACATATTCTGATTTTGAGCAGAATAGAGTAGTAGGCCTTCCACCTGACAAGCCATCATTAGGGAAGATAGATCATAAGATTGATGTTAGGCCACCTAGGTGGAAGGAGGTTGAGGAGGTAGTCAGGTGGGCAAAGGCTTCTTCAGCCCCAGGGCCAAATGGAGTCCCCTACCGGATTCATAAAAGCGCAGTTTTTTTCAGTTTTTTCACAGTTTTTTTCCCAGAGCATGGTGTAGGGCAGGAGGCATTCTTATTCCAAAGGAGAAGGAGTCCTTGGACCTGAGTCAGTTTTGGATGATCCCTCTCCTAAATGTAGAGGGGAAGATTTTCTTTAGTGTAGTCGCACGGAGATTAGCTAGTTATTAGAAAAAAAGTAAAACAGTATCACACAGAAATATTGCAAAACACAAATATTAACAGAATAATAGAATAAAATCCATTTTATAACCCCCCCCAAAAAACATAAAAAACATAAAAAAATCCTAGAATACTAAAAGTATATAAAAAGAGTTAAAACCATTACAAACAATCAAAGGCCATTGAAAACAAGTATGTTTTGAGATTTGTCTTTTAAGTTTCAAAGTGATTTGAAACAACAAGAGATTTGTTTTTAAAGTTTTTTTGGAAGGCGAGCATTTAACTAAAAGTGGAAGGCTATTCCATAGCTTTGGGGCAGCGACTGCAAATGCTCGGCCTCCTTTACCCACCAGCCTTGAACGTGGAACAGTTAAAAGGTGGTGATCTGAGGATCTGAGAGGATGGTGGGTAGAGTAGGGGCAGAGGAGATCAGAAATATACAGAGGTGCCAGCCCATATATTGCTTTAAAAACAAATAAAAGAACCTTAAAATCAACCCTGTATTTGATAGGTAGCCAGTGCAGGGACGCTAGCACTGGTGTAATATGGTCTCGCTTTCTAGTACCAATTAGGAGTCTCGCTGCAGCGTTCTGCACCAGCTGCAAGCGAGACAAGGATGACTGGTTGACACCCAGGTACAACAATATACAATAGTCCAGCCTTGAGGAGATTAATGTAGTTATTACAGATTTTAGGTCATTTTGTGAGATGATACACTTGAGTTTAGCAATGCTCCGTAACTGAGAATATCAGCCCTCCACCACATCATTGATGTGTTTGTCAAATTTGTTGAGAATAATGCTTGTGATGTTGGGGTGACCAAAGACAACAACCTCAGTTTTGTTATTGTTCAGCTGGAGGTGGTTGCTTGCCATCCAGGATTTCACATCCTTAAGGCAGTTCAGGAGGGATGTGATGGAGCTGGAATCCCCTGGGTGTAGTGGGGGGTAAATTTATGTGTCATCGGCATAACAGTGAAAATTGACTTTGTGCTGGTGGAAAATGGAGCCTAATGGAAGCATGTATAATGAAAATAAAATTGGCCTTAGAATGGAACCTGGAGTACACCACAAGTGATATGGGCAGGTGAGGAGGAGAGGCCATCAATCTGAACAGAAAAAGTTCTGTTTGATAAATAGGAGGCAAACCACTTGAGAGTGGTTCCCTGGATGCCAACCAGTTCTTGAAGACGGTTTAATAAAATGCAATGATCAACAGTGTCAAATGCAGCACTGAGGTCTAGCAGGATTAGAATGACAGAATCCCCTCTATCCAAGGACAGCAGTAAGTCATTTGACATTTTAAGTAGGGCAGACTCTGTGCTATGTCGCGCCCTAAAACCTGACTGAAATGTTTCCAAGATGTTGTTGTTAGCTACATGAGACACAAGCTGGTGTAAACAATTTTCTCCAGTACTTTGGACAGGAGTGGAAGCTTGGGGATGGGGCGAAAGTTGCTGAGTAAAGATCTGTCGAGGTTGTGTTTTTTAATAAGAGGCTGGACAATGGCATGTTTAAAACAGGATGGCACAGTTCCATTTTAAAGACTGCTTTTTATAATGCAAGAGATTGTGGGACCTACATTCTCCACCACATCTTTGCAGAGGCGTCCGGTGTCCAGGGAGCAGGTTGTTGATTTAGTGTGTGAGATGATGTCAAACATGCTGGACAGAGAGACAGGTTGAAAGTCAGTAAGGAAGGCCGAGCCGGCAGACACCAGGGACGGATCACTGAGAGGGGATGAAATATTCGCTTGAATGTGATTATTTTTTACGGAGAAAAAGTTTAGAAATTCCTCGCAAATGGCAGTGGACGGGACAGGACAGATAGCAACAGTGGGGCTGAGGACCAAATTTATTGTTTGAAACAGAGCTTTGGGACTGTGAGAGTTTCTAGAAATGATAGCGGCGAAATATTTTGCTCCTGCAGCTTTAACAGATTGCTGATAGTTTGCCAGGGTGCCTTTCAAAATGTCAAATGAGACTTGAAGTCTGTCTTTTTTCCATTTGCGATCTGCCTGTTGACAACGTTGCCTGAGAGCATGGGTCTGACTATTCAGCCATGGTTGACTTTTAATGTGAGGTTTTTTGAGTGTCTTGGGGGCCACGGAATCCAAAATGTCTCCACAGATGAAATGATTGCTGTGATCAGTTGTTCTGTGCTCAGGTGATGGGGATGGACAAGTACAGTTTTAAAAAGAGAGAAGGCAAAGTAAGCATCTGCAAAATTACTAGCAGTGGATGTATTTATACAGCGAGAGTATCTGACAGGTAGTTTATGGTTGGGGACAGCATGAAACGGGGTTGAGAACATGATGCATCTGTGATCAGAGACACCCAAATCATCCACATTCAGCGAGGTTATGGTCAGGCCAAGTGTGAATACTAGGTCCAGAGTATGGCCATGAATGTGAGTTGGGCCGGAAACATGCTGAATAAAATTAAAGGAATCCATTGTCCCAAGAAATTCAGCAGCGCTGGCATTGGAGTGAATGTCCACATGAAAATTAAAATCCCCAGTGATTAAAATCCTGTCAAACTTTAAAACAACTGATGATAAAAAAACTCAGGGAACTCAGACTGAAAGGTGGCATTGTGTTTGGGTGGGCGATACAGAGTTACACATAAGACAGGATCTGCATCTCCTGTTTTGAATATAAAGACCTCAAAACTTGAATAAACAAGGGATGAGATGGGTATGCACTGGTGACAATTTCTGAAAATAACTGCAATCCCTCCTCCCCGACCACTAAGCCATGGTGAGCTAAAGTAGTCATAATTTGGGGGACATACCTCTGAGAGCTGGCTGTATTCGCCAGACCTTAACCAAGTTTCTGTGAGAAACATGAAATCTAGAAGGTTGGTGGAGTTAAAACCATTTAGGATGAACGTCTTGTTTGACAGAGACCTTATATTCAAGAAGGCCAACTTCCAGATAGCAACGGGAGATGGAACAGTAGTGCATTTTTCAAGAAGATTGAGTTTATTGACACCTTTAAGAGTGCAGCGTGGACAAGAGGGCCTATTGTGATAATAGGCTGAATAGCGAAATAAGAAGGTGAAGGAGGTGCCAAAGGGGGTCAGCAGGGGGGGCTAGTGCAGGCAGCAGTGGCCCGAGATGAAACTGGAGAGGGATGCTTAGAGGAGGGGGTGTAGTGGGTAAACAGTCAGTCACGTGGAGATGATTGAACAGCGTGCTGAATGTTAGCGGCTAGCATTTGGGAGCCAATTATGTTCGGATGAGTGCCGTCTCTCCTGAAGAGACACTCGCGGTTCCAGAACAGGTTGAAATTGTCAATGAACTCCACGCTATGTGCTCTAAATGCGGACAGCAACCAAGTATGAAGGCTAAGGATTCTTGTGAAACGACCAGAACTGCGACCTAATGTTGGAATGGGACCTGAGATAAACACAGACTTTCCATATTGCTTCAGGAAATCAAAAAGAAATTTAAAATCAGATTTGGTCAGCTTGGACTGTTGAAAAGCACTGGTTCCCACATGAAATATAACTCTTCTAATGGACGACGGGAGTGAGGGCAGTAAACCCTGGAGCTAATGCAAAAGTCACGGCCTCTTGCGCCGGGGAAACAGTGAGTGACTGCATTGTGGAATCGCACATTCCTGATTATGGAGTCACCAACAATCAACATGGTGGGGGGAATAAGCGGTCGAAGCGGTGAAGGCTCGGGGACTGTTGCAGCAGGTGGGCAATGTCTTTCCCAGCAGAGCGGCGCCTTGCTGGAGAGCAGGTTACAGGGCGAGGGGTGAACAGCACACAGCCAGGTCGTGAAGAGGGGGCTTGACGCTGAGAGCGGTGATCAACAGGTGAGACAGACTGCTCGGACAAAGGCATGGATGTTGGGGGCGGTGAAGAGTGGCCGTCAGATTCCAGCGATGTAAAGTGACAACCGGCAAGTGGAGGAAAATCATGTCCGTCCAGGATGGAGTATTTGTTGGTCAGCTGAAGGGTCGGTTGTTGAAGAGGATGAATGGGGAGCGTTCCAGCATGCCTACTCTTACGGGCTGCGATCCAGAGCCCCTTGTCACTTGGAGTGGAGCTAACGGGAGCCTTGGGCTTGGCTCCCAGCGGGGCCCGGAGCACCACAGGCTGGGGGGAGCCACCACCCAGCCATGGGACGGTCGAATCCAGTTCTCCGATGGTCGTGGTGGTGACAGTGGGACCCACGGTGACCAGGGAGTTCAGGATCTCTTCTCCATCTTTGATCTGGTACAAGATGGATATCCCCCCTTCAGCTTGGAGATTTTCTGTGTCAGCCGGAGGCAGCTGTCATATCCAGATGGTGAGGTGAGTGAAGGCATGGCTTGTGGTGAGATCAGAGGAGACTGGATCTGTGGCTGGTTCTGGTAGCACAGCTCAGTTGACGTGTTAACAGCTCGTTAGCACAGGTAGCAGGAAGTAAGCATGTTAGCTCCTGCACTATTGGTTCTGTGTGCTCTCACGGTAGAACGGTACTGCTACCCGGTGACTGACTGTCCTGTGAACATAGGGCAGCACCACCCGGTTCAGTCCCGGGTGGCAGGTAAGCTCACCTGGATTAGGTAGTCATCGAAGCTTCCCCCCGGATCTGTATTCGTGTTTGCTCCTCACCTGCTGTGCTCAGCAGTTTACTTTTTGTAGTAAAATCAGTAAAATCCGAGCATTCAGTGGTTAAGAACAGTAACCCAGATAAAACAAAGTTAAAAGTTGCCACAGTCTTCAGTAGATCCTTAAAGTTGTCTTTAGATGGGTTAAAAAACTGTTTGCTCGGGAGGTTGGTCTCGCTGCTGCTCATTTACTGTTTTTTACTAAAGACATATGACCCATATGACACATAAAGACAATGATAAATTACATTATGTGAAAAGTATTATAACAGTTAAATGATTACTAACTTCATCAAAAGTAAATGTACTAAAGGTGGCTACAGACCTGCACTTCTGATATGAG
>JAPZDZ010082137.1:0-20528 GCA_029783805.1 Acanthurus tennentii
ACCCATATAGACACTTCAAAAGTGTTGAAATCAAATCTGAGAGTGTTAATTTGAGTATGCTGATTTTGCTGTGTAGTTTCCGCCCTTCTCTGCTTTTCTGGTTCGTATGACAGCTAAAGGTTTTTTGCTTATTAATGCTTTATTTTGTCTTGAAACGAATCAGAAATGAGTTTATAAGTCAATGCAAACGATGAAAATGGTAAAAAGTTGTTAAACTGTTAAAAAGTAAGCCCGTAGAGTTTGGAGTTTTGATTGAATGAGTGTGTTATATAACACCGGACAAAACCGAAAGTAGATCAGTAGTGAAATAAGAGCCGTGTCCTGGTATTGAGTGTGTGAGTTTGTGTGTCAATGTGTGTGTGTAACACTCTCTAGATGATGACGCCAGATGACAAGGAAAGAAATCACTCAAGTTACAATTTCATTTTGTTACAAATGTGAATCTTAAAAATTTATTTATCTTCTTTGACTAGTTTTACTGATATAATGGAAATACATGTGGGACAGCTTATAAAATATGTTTTTTTCTGATTAAAAGAAAAGACTGAGTAATTTCCCATAAGGCTGAGCGGTTCTTTTTTGTATCAGTGGAATAATACACATCTGGTGCAGTAGGAATTATCTATGACCTCAGGATGGTTTTAATTTAATCAGCGACGACTGTAGTTTGTAATAGTTTTTGGACAACAATAACGAGAGAATAAAATATATCTGGAAACACACAAATTGATTGACTGTGGATTTGTATGACAGTATAAAAAGTAATTTAATTATTAATTTTAGCGTGTTTTTTTTTTTTTTTTTTTTATTGCTAGGATTAACCGTGGGTCAGAGTGTATCTAAGGTGTTCCAGGCCTTAGCCGGAGACACGGTCATCCTGCCATGTAGCATCACTGACAGCGGTGACCTCCCCACGGTGGAGTGGTCCAAGGGCGGTCGGATGGAGCACATCACCTTCCTGTACCGTGATGGCTGTGAGATCAATGAGATGAAGAACCCCAGCTTCCGGTACAGGACGAGCCTCATCATGAACGAACTGAAAAATGGAAACATCTCACTGAGGATCTCCAACGTGCAGCTGTCTGATGCAGGAAAACACATATGCAAGAAGATTCGGAACAAAGAAATTGAAGAAGACACAGTGGAGCTTTCTGTTGGTTTGTTCCACTTAAACTTATTTCTATTTATAGATTTGCAGTTTGAACTCTTAGGGAGCAAAAAAAAACCAAGCAAAAATCTTTCACATCTAAGGCTGGGTTATAAAAAAAAATATCTAATTTGTTTAATCTAAAATAATAATAAAAAGGGCATTTTGGCATTTGGCTTTTAATAAAAACAAAACTTTTAAAGATGTTTTATCTCTCACAAAGCTCGGATTAAATTGTATATTCAGTTATTTTCCACATAGGTGCTAAATAAGATTTCATAGATGTTTTTTTGTTTATTTCCTATATTTGTAGGTGCAGTTTCTGAGCCAAAACTATCAGTTGTTCCAGTTTCGGGTGGTGGAGTGACTCTGCAGTGTGAAGCAAACTGCTGGTATCCAAAACCAGAGATAACATTTGAGGATGAAAAGGGAAACGGCGTCAACGCTGAAATCCCAAATATTGAAAAAGATTCAAGAGGATGTTTCAACGTCACAAGGAGACTGAATGTGCAGCCGGGGATCAGCAGGTTCATACTCTCAAGATAAACATCTGATTTCATTTTAATCAATCTTCATCGTTTTGATCGTAATAAAATGTTGAATAATGTTGTGGTCAGGTTAAGTTATGTCCCCAACAACAGCAAGGATGTTTTCTTTGCATTTTTTAGTCCAAGACTAAACTAAACTTCTTTTTTTTTTTTGCATCACAGGATCTTCTGCAGAGTTCACCAGCCTGAAATAAAACAGACGAAGTTGCAGGAGATTTACATTCCAGGTATACTGGTGCTTTAACACCCGACTCCTAACAACCAGACTTACTGTATTCACATGAATCTTTTAAAACCTTAGTTTAACTGCACAGTTTGTTAGTAATCAATACTCTGTAACAGTATGCTGCTCCATAATATGTATGTGGATTAAAAACTGTAATTTTTTTCAACATATTTTATTTTTCTCCATGATAAATGGCTTTTTTTCAGTTTTCACATAAATGTTGTATCTCCAGAAGTGTTTTTTCCAGTCATTTTTTTCAGTTTAAAAATTTTTTTTACAACTTAAAATGATCAAAAATAAAAAAACAAAGTGTGTTCACTTTGCCTAAACTGTTGGCCCTGAAAAAAAAGATGCCATTCAGGTTGTTCCTGGAGTGTGTTTTATTTTTGAATTACTGCATAACATGTATCTCCATATAATCTTCACTGTCATTTCAGCTGACTGCTTCAGTTCCTGTGCCACATCCATCACCATGGCTAGTGTAGAAGCTGCAGTTCTTCTTCTACTTCCAGTTATCTTACTCTTGAGATGTATATGCAAGAAATTTGGCATCTGTAGTAAGTCAGTTATATATTTTTATTATAACATTTTCCCCCTCTAACATTTGTTCCCTAAGTTACCCCATTTTATTGGATAAATAGTTGTCTTAGAGGAAAAACAAATGGCTATTTAAGGCCAGAAGTTGGCACAGTTGCCATGCAGAGACACAGGGGGGCAGCAGAGCCCACCTTATCAGTAGAGGTTGGCAGGCGCGTATGATGACAGGAAAATATTTACACTTGAGCTTTTGAAGCCATAAGCTGCCTAAATATATTTTTATCAGGGTGCAAAAAACTTTTGCTAAACAGCTAATAACCATAAATATTTAAATGTTGTCAGGGAGCATGGTTGAAAACTCTTTGAATGACAAAGAGCACACTTTCTCACCTTTGCTCTCTCTTTCTCTATTTACCCTTTATATATTTAATTTTCCTCTACAAGTTTAATTGTATTTCAATAATTTATCGCAACAAGCTCATTTCCTTTCTGTCTTGCATACTCTTGTTAAAAATTGTGATTTGAAAAACACTTGTCTGTGTTTAGGTATACAGTCCCTAAAAGGCGGAAAAAGGTGAAGGTACGAACTTTGTTGAGTAGACAAGCTACCTGTCAATCACTCTTTACCGTCCCGGTACACAACGAGCATCTCGCCGATCTCATTGGCTTTTTCTCGATCACAATCTCTCTCTCTATCATATGTACACCGTTTATGTATTAACTTTAACAGGTTTTGTCTCTTGCTGTGCCTTTTATTATGGCCTGTGTTCAAACACCAGCAAGCAAGTTAAGGTTCTAACTATCGCGACGGGACAGGCTGGCTGTCAATCACTCCTTACTGTGCCGGAAAGCATCGCGCCCATTTCATGGGCTTTCTCTTGCTCGCCCTCTCTCGCTCTCTTTTGCTCCCTTTATCAAGTTTGGTAATATATTATTAACAGTTTTGGCCTTTGGCTGTGCATTTTATTATGGTGTGTGTTTAAAGCAAGGGGCAAACTCCCCACTTCGGCATCGAAGCAAACCAGGAAGTACAAAAACTTGCAATTCCTCGACTGACCGCTTGAAGCTGGCTCCAAAAGGGAGCAAATTCCCATTGGAGCCCATGTTAAAATGGCCAACTTTAGAGGAGAAATAAACATATTTACAGCCTGGTTCAAAACTCTTTTTTTTTGCCTACAGCTTCTCTACTATCTCATGGAAACTCTGAGGGGAGTGATTTTTATTTAACTCATTTGTTTATTTTATATTTAAGCTTGAAATTTGGCTATTTTTGGATAAATTAGGACGTGGCCTCATTGATTGACAGCCTGTTGATGGCTAGCTGGGGGCTGTTAGCTGAGTGGGTGTGCTGTTGCCATAGCCCCACCTCTTTTCTCATATTTGGTTTTACATCGTTTAGGCGGGCCCTTGGCGGAGTCAGGCGCAGGCAAATGGACGAGATTTCTGAGGCTTCACTTTTGCTCAGGCAGAAACCAATGGGTGACGTCACAGAGGGTTTGTCCAGTGTTTTATACAGTCAATGGTTTAAACACTGACAAGCTTTATGGGTTGCCTGAGTTTTTTCAGAGTTGTGACAGCTGACCAATCACAGCACAGGCAATGAGCTCTTTGAGATGGGAGAGTCGACGTGTTCAAAACACACACAGTGAAACACAGTGAGCTGCAAAAATAACAGTGTTTTGTTTAAGTGACAATGAATAAAATATATCTATTTACAGGACACTACATGAGTTTAAGACACTAATAGTAGTCCATTTTCATAGAAAACATGACATTTCCTTTCACCAGCAGAAAACGCTTTGGGTATGACTGATAACTGACATGTAAATGTGTTAAGGGGCAGAGTCTCATCAAATTAGTTGATTTTGAAGCAGATTGACTGCATTACAGAGATGTGTTCAAGACAACACAGTTAACATGCTCAGGAAGTTTTGTCCAGATTGGATCATGTACAGTGACACTCACTTCCTGTTTCATGGCGAAACCTCAAGATTTGACACCTCGCCAGGCCCACAAAATGCAGTCCTCTATTGAGATATTAGGAACTTTTTATTCTCAGAGCTTTTTCTACAAACCAAGTTTCAAGTGCATAAGCTGAATCCCCTAGAAAAAATTTTCCAAAGTACATCCTCTGGAAATGGCCAAAAATTACACAAATTTGGTGCAGCTACGACAAAGAAAAAGGAGGGGGCTTTGGTTTTGTAATTGTTAGGGGGCGCTATCGAGCCAATTTCCCCTGCCCATGTTCGAAACCAGTACTACATCACAAGTTTTCGCAAGACCAAATTTTGACCAAATTTCATGAGTTTTCACATATGCGAAACATCTGAAAAATTCGTCCAAAGACAAAAAATATTAATAATAAGAATAATAATAATAATAAGAAAAATCCCTAGGAAAACAATAGGGTCTTTGCTCGGGCCCAAGTTTAGCTTAGCTTAACTGCATCACTAATAGAAAATAAAGGTTCACACAGTGTATTAAAAAAAATTTCTTGCATTATGAACTTCTGTCTTATAATTGTTTTTTAGATTAAAGCAGCTTTTAATCTGACAAAGGAGATATAATTCAAATGTGTAGTGCTTTACAGCTAAGCTATGATAGCCCCCAGTACAAAGATATCTTAAATTTGCAATTTGTTGTTTTCAAAGCTCGTCAACAATTGAACTTGACCTGAAAAAATTGCACAGATTCACTTTGCAACTGCAGGCGAATTCTCTGCTGATGGTGAATGCATTGGAATAAATTCAATTCACCACCAAAACATGAACTGCTGGTGTGTCTTAGCTTTAAGCTGCTGGTGATTCACCGACTGCAGCTGGAAGAACTTTTAATGTCAACAGCAGCAATGATAAGCTAACGCAGCAAAGCAGGAAAAATTCAGTTTATATTTCTATTTCTGTTTATTTGGAATTTACTAGAACAAAACTGAGATTTCAGGAGAAGAAATGGTTAATAATTCACTTTTTTTTGTATGTGTGTTCATACAGTGTGTTTTCAGAAACGGCTATCATCACACAAAGGTATAGAAACCAAGAGTGCACATGAGAGCCTCCTCCTGAACGCCCAGGCTGAGAACGCTGAAAACGCCACCAATGAGCTCTTGAAAATAATAGATGAACTGGAACTGAACCCCGATGAAAAAGCAGAGATCATCTGACGACTAACTGAGGAACTGCATAAACTCATGTCTAAGCAGAGTGCTGATGAGAACCAGAATGACAAGCCAGCTACTGCCAACAGTCCTTTCAAATCCCCATCAGATGTTACAGAACCCTTTGATCAACCATCCTCACTGTTTCCCAAGAAGCCCAAGAGTCCAAAAACAGCCGCCTCAAAAAACAGCAAACCTCCAAAATCTGGCAGCTTACCCCGAAGCAAAGATCCAGTACAAAATCCAGCTCCTGATCCAAAGACAGAGTCAAGGCAAAGCAGCAGTCCTGCAGAACCTCTTTTGCTGAACGCCAGTCCCAGTTCAGTGGTTACTTCAGGAAAAAGCCTTGTTAGCCATTCATTAAGTTTTTCTGGATCTTGGTCTCCTCCAACAAGCGCCAAACCCCAACGTAGGCACACCACCTTCGGCTGGTCTGAAAACCCCTTCAGTCCTCTGGAAAATCTATCTGAGGATGGCGACTGAAAGCAGAAGAGAGCAAAAAGGTGATCATGTGACTCTTAAATGACTGAGGTGGACAGCTCACAGCTGTCGGTTGGGTGTGAGTTTGGGTTATTTTTTTGGTTTTTGGACCAAAAACTTGGCACTACAGATGTTTACATAAAAACATTTTGTTAGGTAAGATTTCAGATATCAGATCAGATCAGATATCTTCTTCAGATATCTTCAGATCAGCATCAGATATCTTGACACCTGTAGAAGTTTGTAGAAATTAAAACAGTTTGTACACACTTGAATAAATTCAGGTTTTCATCTCTAAGCCATTGAAGTTGTTTGTGCTGTTAATTATTCTAGATACAATAATGAAAAAGAGATACACTATTTTATTTTATATATTGGGGTGATTGATATGTTTTTGGCATTGCATGAATGTGCAATACAAGCAATGCACATGAGTAAAAGAGTATTTTTTGTAAGGAATGAGTACTTTTTACAGTCCTTTTTTAAAAAAATGTACCTCTACTCTTTTCTCAATTATGTCTTAAAGCCAATTAAAATGTTTTATTCTACATGTGCCAAATACCTCTATTACAACAAGTGTGTTCTAAATGTTGAGATTGAATGTAGAAATAAAAGCACACTTAAAGCAGGGAGGTAGTTTGATTACATTAGCTTTGTTGATTTTTATGCGTAATGTTATTCTTTGAAGCTGTGATAATCACATGTAGTAACCCTAGCTGTGGTGGTTTTTTAGGTTTTTAATTAACAATTAATAATAACTAGTTTTAAGTTAATATTAGAAATAGAAAGTAACTTGTATTTTGAGCATTTAATTAACCAAGTACTTTTACACTTTTTACAAGGGCAATGTTCTCAAATTGCACTTTTTACTTTTACTTGAGTATTTTTTTTATGGGAATTATTGCACCTTTGCCATGACTTTGTCAATCACTCCTTGTAAATTCTGTAAATTTGTAAATTTAAATTCAAATTTTTGTACATTTTTGTATTTTTATATGAGTGTTACATGTAAAACATTTGCGTTAAATATCCTGTTTTTACATGTTACATCCCTTTGGATTTTATGGGTTTGGTTCTATTCTTTCAGGTTTTTATACAATATACATGTCTCCCCTTTTCTAAATAAAAAACTTTGTTTTTATGTCTATATGTTATGTTTATGTCAGAGATCTCTGACTAATGCAACATCATTCTTAAATCTTAAAAGCAGAGGAGATTAAATATGATACTGTAATTTTTATATGTGTGTGAATTGTTTTATTTGTTGATCCAGCAGCATCCACTCATTTAGGTGCAAACTCTGAATTAAAAATTCCAATTAATGCAATTCACATGTCATTTACTATAATATGTTTGTTTAATGTGTGAAGTTACCTCGTCAGCCGTTAGCAGGATGGATGCCACAGCCAACTCTGCCATCCGAAAATGGCTGGGGCTCCCACGATGCTTTTCAGCAGCAGGCCTGTACGGATGGAGCTCTCTCTGGCTACCCTTGAAATCCATCACTGCCAGATACAGGCAAGAAAAGGCAAGGCTGGTGATGGAACTCAGGGAGTCCTCAGATGAGGCAGTGAAGGACGTGCATGCTCAAGTGGCAACTGGAAGGAAGTGGAGGGCTGAAGAAGAGGTCCAAAAGGCGGTGAGCAGACTGCAACACCAGGAGGTAGTGGGCAGGGTCCAGACAGGGCACGCAGGCCTTGGACGGGGCGACCCAACCAGCCTGTGGTCCAGAGCGAACAAAAAGGAGAGGAAAGACCTTGTTGTTGCGGAGATCACCAAGATGGAGCAGGAGCAATACAGGGTACAGGCTGTGTCACAGGGGCAGCAGGGGCGCTGGACGACATGGGAGGGTGTCACAAGCCGAGCAATCAGCTGGGCCGACCTCTGGAAGCTGCCACAGGCTCAACTAAGTTTCCTCATCAGGGCAACCTATGACACCCTACCCAGCCCTCGCAACCTCCACCAGTGGCTTGAGACAGAGCAAACCTGTGACCTCTGTGGAACCATCAATGCCTCCCTCCAGCACATCCTGTCAGGCTCCAACATCGCACTGGCTCAGGGTCGGTTTAGATGGCGACACGATCAGGTCCTCAAGAAGCTGGCAGAAGTGGTGGAAATCAGAAGACAGGCAAACAGCGAGAACCCAGTAGGAAGCCAACAGAGGTTCCTCTTTCTCAGGGCAAGGGACCCCACTCCAAATACCAAAAGGAGACCACTACAAACATCTCTGACACCGGGGCGGAGTGGAAGATGGAAGCAGACCTAGGCAGGCAGCTCCGCTTTCCCCGGGAGATCTGCACTACCACTCTACGGCCAGACATGGTACTGTGGACCACAGCCAGGAAAACAGCATTGCTGGTGGAGCTCACAGTTCCGTGGGAGGAGGGGTTGGAGGCAGCCCACGAAAGGAAAAGGGTAGATATGCCGACCTGGTCGCAGAGTGCAGGGAAAGTGGATGGAAGGTGAAGCTCTACCTAGTGGAAGTGGGAACTAGAGGTTTCGTCGGAGAGTCAACATTACGGCTGCTGGGAGACCTGGGGCTGCGGGGAGCCAGACTACTCAGGGCAACCAGGCAGATAGCAGAAGAGGCCGAGAAGGCGAGCTTCTGGATCTGGCTGAGGAGGAGGTGCAAAACGTGGGGGGCAGACAACTTTTGAAGAGTGTTATTGAAGAGAGTGTTAGCTGCAGGGAGTGTCGGGGAGACATCCCTGTTCACTGCCCCGCCACCAGGAGATGTTCTGGGCTAAGGGGCGAAACATCAATGATCGGTGGTCCCTAGCTGACGACCCTGCGGCTAACGTAGCGGGCACTGGAGGAGGTGCGACAAGCCAAGAGCTGAGCTGGAAGAACACCCACCTGTATCAATTAAATGTGAACTAAATTAAATTTCTTTTATGCAACACTAAATTCCAAACTTTTCTTTGGTCATAACATTAATTTATTTTTTGTTAGAGCCCCGATGTCCTTTGTAAAGCACTCACTTTAAGTTACAATATGAGTAAAATTCAATTTATTAGCATAAATCATAGTCTCTGCAGACTGCAAAAATCCCTCTTTATGGTAAAAATATAGTGCTTACTTCAGAAAATGCCCATTTGCTAATAAAACACTGAAAACAAATTGGTTCCTAGAAGTTAACACTGGTTCTTAACAGGAAATTGCAAAACAGCTGCATTACCGGACACTGTGCCAGTCTGTGCTGCATGTTTTACTTGTCTGAAGAACAGTTCTTTGAATTTGCAGTGGATCTGACCTTTTGCCATGGTTTCATTTCTCCTAGATAGAGATGCCACAGTTTATTATTCACATGGTTTAATGCAGACTCAGCTCAGGCTTTAATTCAGTCGGTCTTCTGAGAAATACTAGGTTATTTAGCCTAACTGTGAAGCAAGGTTGAACTTTCAGAGGTCACTCTCAAGATCACTTCTCGAATTCTCACTCTCATTCTTTTATGTACATAAATATATTACACGACATAATAATAATTTAAGTCTTTCTGGGGGCTTACAGTTTGAGTTAAAGACTAGTTTTTTCCCTCTTTGTGTCTTCATAAGGTGAAGTTTTATTACATCCACGAAGTTAAGTGCTGGCTATAATGCGAAAGAGGAACAAAAGGGGTCTGTGAAAGATGCTTTTCAGAAGTGCAATGGTCAGTCTTCTTCTTGACCTTTCACTTAAGGACATGATACTTTTTCATGGAAGATAGCAGAATTTCTTAATGCTTTTTAAAAAAAACAAATTCTACTGCCATATGCTTGAAATGTAGAATTTATACAAATACAAATACAAATTGAAAATTTACTTATGGGTCTGCATGTGCTGTTACAATAACATTATCATTGCAGTTTAGAAATGTTAAAACATAAACATAAACCCTGAAATATGTCATAACTATAAGCTGTAACTGTACACTGTTTTCTATTGTGACAGTATTCCTTAAACACCTAACAGTATGTTTTTGTCTTTGAACATAACTTTAACAGACTATTTTCAAAAATCCTTTTCTTTCCGATTGGATTTTTCATTTAAAACACAGTAAAAACCAAAGAGAATTAAAGCAGTTACAATTACGTCTACTAAGGACATGGTAAAACTTAATAATAGTACAAACCATTTAGTTGTAATGTTAAGCTAATTAATGACTCAATGCATTATTAATGCAGCATGTATCATGAATTCCTGATGCTCTCTATTAATGGATAATAGATAATTTGAAGGAATCCTATTTTGTGGAAACTTCATGAATATTGTGGGATATGTATTTGTTAAGCATTAATTAAGTAAAAATATTTATATTTGTATATTTATTATACAATGTAAGTGTCTCCACCAAATCCTTCTCCTTTGTTACAGGATTATTTTTTTATTATTATTTTTAAATTATTTTTTAAAAATAATTTTTAAATTAGTGATTACTATTGAAGTCACAGATCCTAATCAGCTTTGTGAAAGAGAACTCAAACAAATCATCTGTCACTTCTTGCAAACCTTGAGAAACTTTTTGCTTGTTTTTGTTTTAAATCACGTTGCTGCTGAGCTGTCAGCTTTCACAGGACTCAGAAAGGTTAATTCAGAGTCATGAGGCAGTATAACTTTCGGTAAAGACACTCCTACATCACTCAGAGAGAGTAAAATCAGACACTGCTCTGAGGTTCAGTTCATTTTTTTGGAAGGACTGCCCTGTTTCCACTCCTCTGCCAACATGAGGACACAAATTTGGCTGATTTTCTGGCGTCCAGAGACGGTAAGCTTTTCTTTGATTATTTTGTCCTGCTTTTGCTTTTGTTTTATTTAACTTTGCAAATGTAATTTTAAAAAAATGTTGGTTTAAATTTTATTTTACACAAAAATAAACAGAAGTTTACACCAAAAAACCCAACAGCTTTGTTGTCAATTGCATCTCTAAGCTCTATCAATAATCATGTTTATACATGTAAAATTTCAGCGAGTTAAATTTAAAAATATAAGAATTCTTGTGTGTATGACATCACAGTGTCATTACAACTCCATTAACGCATTTTAGTAAAAACACAATATTAACATACAAATGTATAACTTGTACTATTATCAAAACTTATAATACTTGTGTTATATTATTTAAGTCATTCTCTTTGTCTTTTTGAAGAGTTGAAACTACATTTTACAAGTTTCTGGTTGGCGTAAAAAAAGAAGTTATGAAGTAAAGTAGTTTTATGCAGTAAAAACTGCAAGTGTGAATTTAAAGATCTTGGAGGCCAAAAAAAATTATTTTTAAAAAATTGAAAAAAGGCATCAGCTGCATGTGGCAGGGCGCTACACATTAATTCATGATGCATTTACAATGATATTGTTCACAATTCTGGTTAAGATAAAGTAATTACTTATTTTTTAAGCTTGTAGGGCTGCTTATATGGCACTGTGGCACCTTTTCTCCACTGGAGGGCAACATTTTTTACATGTTCTTCCATCTTAGATAAAACACTCTATTATGTCATACTTAGTGCAGACATCCAAGTCCTAGTCCAAATCCAATCCAATTTTTATTTATAAAACACTTTAAAACAGCCACAGTAGTAACCCGACTGATGTAACTGCAGTCCAACTCATCTGTAATTATTTTTTTTCTTGTTCTCTGCTTTTTAAAGATGACAGTGCTGAAGAGGCTTTATGTCCTGCCCCTCGCCACTCTCCTTATTCTATCCATCGATCCCACAGCAGCTGAAGTGGTGGAGTCGATGTCAGACTGTGCAGAGTTTCTCCTTAATGAGACTCCACCTCATGTCCCGGGCATCTTAGAGGGTGGAAACATCCGTAATCCTCAAAGATACAAACCCATCTGTCAGACTCTGAACAACATAAGACATTTTGTGACGCTCTATGACACTGAGAACAAGATACCAGTGTTTTCTGCTTACAAGTACACAGGGGACGATGGCAGCAAGAGACCACCCAGGCCAAGGTGGAATATAGAACCACAGGTATGCCCAAAAACAAACAAACAAACTCTTAAATAATCAGCAGCTAAAATGCTGTATTTTGGGGATTTTTTTTTCTTCATATCTGTACATAACAGTGGTACATCATTATCTTGAGAATTACAAGTAAGTTTTAAGATGTCACATTTTGCAACATAATAATATTGAAAAAGTTTGGCTAAAAAAGGGATTTATGCACTACTGTGAATCTGTCAGTCCAAGTTTGCTTTGTAAAATTGATTTCATTTAACCTACTCTACTATTACTACACAGTAACCTAGAGTGGCTTTCCAATTTATTACAGCTCGAGGACATGCAATATGACAAGAACATGAGGGCGCCAGAGAAGTCCAAAGCCTACAACCACCAGGCTGTTGATGGTGATTACAAACATACCAGCGGGTTTGACAGAGGACATTTATTTCCAAGCTCTTATGGATATAATCTAGATGATAAAAAATCTACTTTTACCCTGACAAACATTGTTCCACAAGAGGGCCAATTCAACAAGGGAAGATGGAATAATATGGAGCAGTGCATCAAATGTGTTCTGGATCAATACTGTTCAGATATGAATGATAGAATAAATGGTTTTTTGGTTACTGGAGCACAGCCCGGCAATAACAGATTAAAAAATAAGATTAATATTCCCTCCATGCTCTGGTCAGCATTCTGCTGCTACAGCCGCAGTGAGATGAAATGGCTCGCAAGCGCCCACTGGGGTGAAAATGTTCAAGATGCTTCTGCATATTTGCAGACTAAGACCTTGGCAGAGCTCCATAGTGAACTGGGGATGGAAGTATTTCCTGGATCACGATGTCCGGACACCGCCACTGTCACTGAGTTGTACCCACAAGTTAATGCTGTTGACATAAAGTGTAAATGCCCGCCTACTATTTCAACTACCTCTGCCCCATCCACAGCCACCTTTACCCCTTCAGTTTCAACATCTGCACCTCTTGAAACTGCAACTGCCCCATCCACCACAACGTCTGGCCTTTCTACTGCCACAACTTCCCCTCTTACAGACACATCTGCCTCATTTAGTTCCACAGCTGATCCACCGTCTACAACATCTGCCCTTCTTTCTTCCACATCTGTCCCTCTTACCACCACACCTGCCTCCTCTAGTTCCACAGCTGATCCACCTTCCACAACATCTGCAATTCCTTTTTCCACATCTGCAATTCCTAGATCCACAGCTGGCCAACCTTCTTCAACATCTGCCCTTCTTTCTTCCACATATGTCCCTTATACCACCACACCTGTCTCTTCTAGTTCCACAGCTGATCCACCTTCCACAACATCTGCCTTTCTTTCTTCCACATCTGCAATTCCTAGTTCCACAGCTGGCCAACCTTCTTCAACATCTGCCCTTCTTTCTTCGACATCTCACCCTTATACCACATCTGCCTCTTCTAGTTCCACAGCTGACCCACCTTCTACAGCATCTGCAATTCCTTTTTCCACATCTGCAATTCCTAGTTCCACAGCTGGCCAACCTTCTTCAACATCTGCCCTTCTTTCTTCCACATCTGTCCCTCTTACCACCACACCTGCCTCCTCTAGTTCCACAGCTGATCCACCTTCCACAACATCTGCCCTTCTTTCTTCCACATCTACATTTTCTAGATCCACAGCTGGCCAACCTTCTTCAACATCTACCCTTCTTTCTTCCACATCTTTCCCTCTTACCACCACACCTGTCTCCTCTAGTTCCACATCTCATCCACTTTCTACCACATCTCCTTCTACTACAACATTTGCACCTACCAGTGGTCAACTTTCTACCTCATCAGTCCTTACCACATCTTTCCCTCTTACCACCACATCCACCTCTCCTTTAACTACAACTGGCCATGCTACTATGACAACTAGTATACCTCCATCCTCTGCCACCACCACTTTGAAAACCACCACACCTACAACTAAAGAAACACCAGTTACTATTCCAATAACAACCACTCTACCTCCGACCACAGCATCACTCATATCAACTACCACTGCCTCTCATCCAACCACAACTTGTCCTACAACCACTGAGCCTCAAATTACTACAGTTCCACCTCCTACCACAGTACCTGCAACAACCACCAAAACTACTGCTACAACAACTACGTCCACTAAGATTACTACCACTACAACAACCACAACCACAACCACCACCACAACTACAAAGAAAAAAGATGAAGATGATGATGATGATGATGATGATGATGATGAGGAGGAGGAGGAGGAGGAGGAGGAGGAGGAGGAGGAGGAGGAGGAGGAGGAGGGCGGTGATGAGATTGGAGACGTTCCAGCTCTATCTACTCCAATCATCGGATCCACTTTGGCAGGTCTAGGAAATGTTTTAAGTGGAATATTAGGTGGGATTGCTGGTACAGGGGGAGTAATAGGGGCAATTTTGGGATTGGCAAAAACTTCGGATAAAAGTCTAACACCTATTGCCACTTCTCCTAAAACAAGTGATACTCTTCCTCCAAACAATGAGCATCCCGTTGCACTTGCTGTTACAGAATCCTTCACCACTATGTCTGCTATATCTCCTGCAATTCCAACCAAGGTCGTTACTGCATCTATTCCAGCCACTACTGTTTCTGTAGCTGCTATCACCTCCACAGGTCCTCCAGACAACATGCCTGCTGTACCAACAAATCTCCCAAAAGCTACTGCTTCCGAACAACCCACCACTATTCATCCAGCAACTGCCACCCAGCAATCGCCTGCCATTTCACTGACAACAGCTACAGCACCACAAACAACATTAATTCATGCAAACTCTGATGTGACCACAGCTTTGACTCAGACAGCTTTGGTCTCTGAGGACCACACTTCTACCAAGCCTCCTTCAGCTACTGCTACAGTCTCTGTTGTCCCCCAAACTGCCACTGCCACTTTCAGCAGCATCACTGTCACTCCAGGCTCAACCGATCCTCAACTTACATCAGCACCAGCCACCACTTACAATACAAAAATGACTACCGAACCATCAACTTCTCTAACATCTCAAGATAGTTTGTCTGTCTCATCAAACACCACTGTGATGCCTCCAAATACCACTTTTCCAGTTAGCTTATCTCCTAGTAAAACTAACACGCCTGCCTTTCAAACCACACATGCTACTAATCCAACAGTGAGGGCATCTCTGTCCAACTCCACCAATCCTCCAACTTCTAAAACTTATCGCCTCAACTCCACTGAAAGTACTACTTTGATTTCATCTCCTTCTTTAACCTCAATTCCTTCGACTACATCTAACTCTGTTTCTACTCCTTCAAATTCCTCCATCTTGTGTTCTTCTCTTACACCAGTGTTTATTTTTCATCAATACCACAATGTTATTGCCTACTACCAATCGTTATACCAGCAGGATTCTAACAATTAGCTGGTGTTTGGTGATCAAATACTCATAATTGGCATTACATTTGAATCTAGCAATGATGATACTAACTCTCAGTTGAAACTGGACATAAAACGAATCTCTTTGCCATTAATAAATGTGCACTCAGCAAAAATACTGCTTTGTAAAAAAATTAAACATCTTACTATATGAAATCTTTTAATTCTGTGATTTTTTTTTCAGTCATCAAACCGCTTCTTTGTAGGTTTATATACTGGAAATTTCAACTTTTTTCTTTTTTAATTAATCTTTGGACATGTTTTTGAATGATATTCTAATGCATTTCTTCACCTTGTTTGCAAAATTTTGTGATGCTCCTGTGTTTGAACTGTGATATACAAATACATTTGTCTTGTAAAGGCTGCACAGACCTGTTTAAAACCAATAACCTTAATACATGTCCAGGATGCAAAAGGGTTAAAAAAACAGCCCAGACATGATCAAAAGAGACAGAATTTCAGTTTTTCTTAAAACAGGGCTTATCAAAATCTCAATATTGTATCTTTGTTGAAAGAAGTAAAGACGCACAATATCAACTAGCATCGTCTCTGCTGTAACAGTAAACACCCAGTTTCTGCTTTTGTTAGTTTTCCAGATATTAAAACTGTTTAATCACATTTTATTTTTTGCACTTCAAAACTATTTGCACTGTTTTTTTCTGATATTATTGCTGTGTTGCAGAAATTAGTATAGTTATAACATGCATTTGATTATTCACATGTTACATGCATGGTGTTTTTGTAATTTCTTAAATTGTTTTAAGAATAAAGGTCTCAATTCAAATCTTTAAGCTTTTTTTCTGTTGCATCTTTTGTTATTTATTAATTTTTTCGTCCATGTTCTTGACATTTATTTCATGCCACTTCAGTTTGGACCCATTTCAAATGAAATAGGCAAGATTCATGACATAGTCATCCAAAAAAACTCATTTTTTAAGTGATTATAGTGTGATCACATATGTGCCATGACTATTTTCTTACTACATATATGTTATGTTTGCTAAGTTTGATTACCGAAAATGTTGTGTTATTGGGGATGAGAGGGTGAGTTTTTGTTGTTTATTCAATTTGAACAAAAAGTCAATAAACATAGTGTGGGAAAAAAAGAAACTCACACGGAGACATAATTTATTTAATTAGCTTACCTGAAACATTAAAAAAATCTGATTGTAATGTAAATGAAAAGGAAAACGTTTTCTCCATGTTAATCCTACAATAGCATACTTAGTTAATAACTCTGTTATTATCACTATATTTTCCTCTGTTGCATTGTGGGAAATGTAGGATCAATGTTTTGACCCATATTTGAACTCAAAAGTCTGGATATGTAGTATTATTGTTTTATTTTGTATTCTAATGTAATATTTGCACATCTATTTATAACCCATGTAACTAATAACTTATTACTGCCATTTGAAAATGAAGCTAAGGTTCGGACATTAAAGCAAAATGTTGAAAAAGACTGCGACATTATCAGTGAAAATATACCAAGGTACATCATCTGTTAGAAATCTACACATCCAAAAACTCAGTGCCAGTTTCCAGCTTGTCTGCATGTGTTTGTTGTTTGGTTGAGATTCAAATCCATCACTTCCAACTAGGAAATGCTGGCCTGCTTAAATCACTATAGTTAAATTAATTCCGACACTTTACTATATGTTGCTCCTCCTAGTGTTGATAACCCTAACCCTAGCCCACTAATAAGTCACTGACACATGGGACACATGGGAGAATGCTAAAATATTCCTCAAACAAGCTTAACCAGCCTAACCAGCTCTAAATTTACAGCAATGTATTCTTTGCTGTCTGCAAATATTTATCACTAAGAACATTTTGAAACAATGCATCAATAACAACATCTGTAGAACACACTTTTCCAAGATTTTAAAAATGTGTATTAAGACCATTATGAAAATACACATTAGTAAGAACTTGTTGAACATTTGCATCAATTGCAACATTTGGGAAGAAACTGTAGGTAGGCTGGTGTTTTTCCCGCTTAAAATAGTCCTGTGAGGTACACATATGTTCTATCAAAAAGCAAGAAAAACTCTATCTAGACAGTTTTACCTCTTAAAATCGTCCTGTGAGGTTCATGTTTTGCCTTTTAAAAAGAGTTCTCTGAGGTAGGCCTCTGTTTTACTTCTTACAAGAGTTCTGTGACATAGGCTCACGTTTTACCTTGTAGAATAGTATGTTGAAGCTCATGTGTAGTTCTTATACAAGTTCTGTGGGGTAGGCTTGTGTTTTACCTCTTAAAAGAGTTCTGCGAGGTAAGTGCATGCTTATCTTTGTCTGAGTAGGTGTGGACGGTCCTGTCTGTCAGAACAACATGAGAAATTAAGAAGAAGAGACAGGAAAGAGCTCACTGACCTATATGAAATCCCATTCAGAGTCCATGAGGTTCTTCAGTAGTGTGGTGACATGTATTCACTGTGGCAGACTTTTTCTGGACCGTCATAACCGTCTTCTTGGAGACACCTTTTCCTCAGATGGCCTTTGATCCTTTCTCTGGATTGATACCATTGAAGCGCCGGTAATCAGAACAGTCTAAGATCAGTGACTGATCATACAAAAGAGGAACTTTGAGTTTTCTAACATAAGGTGATATAACTAATTAACTGGTACTGACATCATGAGGTATTTTGTGTAATTTTGCAACTTGATTTTCCTATCAGATCTTTCTATATCTTAGAACTATTTTATCTGCTGAACATTGTGCAGGAGAGCAACTAAGTACCGTTAAACAAAATAAATTCAATATGTCAAGAAAGGAAACCTATTTTTCGCAGGCTAATCATTACAAAAATCGATACACCTCGTGTAAAAGTGTTTAATCGAACAAGGATTAACGTTAGCTTACTTGCCTTAACTCAATGTTTAACAAATTTTATTCAAACTCGCAAAAAGTAAAATATAACTCAACACAGCCATCTCTGTAAGTAATTTCACTGTTTCATCATCCACCAACTCTAGTTTGCTTTTAATAATCCCTGAACTCACTCTGCTAGATGTAGCTAGGTAACGGACCTGCTGGTCATCTCCTCCGCCTTGCTGGTCTCGCCTGGTTTTGCTAATATGTAACATTAGCTGAGCAGCAGTGTGCTAAATTAACCATAGCAAAATAAAATGAAAAAAAAAAAATCCCCCGCCAAAATGTTGCTACAGTTATTCAAATCTTAGCCTCACTGATAAGTGGCATTGAAAATCACACACTCACTAGCTGGACAACTTGCTGAGTAACAGTTTGACTTCA
This sequence comes from Acanthurus tennentii, assembly GCA_029783805.1. Classification (NCBI taxonomy): domain Eukaryota; kingdom Metazoa; phylum Chordata; class Actinopteri; order Acanthuriformes; family Acanthuridae; genus Acanthurus; species Acanthurus tennentii. The sequence goes on from JAPZDZ010082137.1 coordinate 18,705, forward strand.
AACGTCATTTCAGTTGTATTCTCCTGGCGAAGAAACAAAGATAAGTTAGTTTTTAATTACCTTGTTATCCGTAGATGCACAATCCGATAGATGCAGAGGAAGCAGGATTTCTTGTTCATGTGTAGCAATGTACTCAATCCTCTGGCAGGAGAATTTTCCCTCCCGAGCTTGGCACGCATCAAATTTAAAAAATACTGCACTGTAAACCCAGATTTTGTTTCTAATTAAACTTCTGAGTGATCATTACTTACTCTTTTATGTTTTGTAAAAACCTGCTATCATAACTAAACAACATTAGTTGTTTGGACTATTTAGGTGAAAATTGCCAGGTCACAGCATACCACCAGCATCTTGAAAGGTGTGTTCACGGACTCCGGCGGGATGAGCACAGCCATCGGCAGCAGACGGTACCCTGGCCAGGAAACAGCCTTACTCCGAGCGGAACGGTTAGTATGTAAAATAACTATTGTAGCCTACTTACCTTTGTGAGATTATTATTACCCAAAATAATAATCTCACCAAGATAGTTTGTTGACGCAGCTTTTTTTCTGTCTAATGTTACTGTTTGAACTTGTGCATGGTGTAAAATGTCCACTCAAAATAGTGTCGGCTGAATGTTAAAGTTATCTTAGTGTTACAGTTCGATGACGGCTCACATGCGGCGAGTTTGTGCGACTGTATCAAGTAAGCTGTAAGTAAACTGTTGCTCGCTTATAATTTTCACCGTTATATATTTTTCACCATGACACTCTTATATTGATTAAAGTTGTTTTTTTTAAATGAGAAACCTCATGTAATAGTTGTTCTCTTCTGTTATTCTTTATTAAGGAATCTGATGATGCCTCTTTTCGTGACCTTGACGTTGGGATACTTCTCATTGGGTGTGAAGGTGCTTTGCTCACATCTTCCCAGCATCTCAGTCCAACCTCATTGAAAATCATCATTGAGGGAGAAGTTGTGATGGACAACATTCAAGATCTGCCTAAAGCAATGTGCATTCTGTTTGGACTCAGGTATGCACTCCATCTGAACCCCCTCAAGACTACGAAGCTCACATTTGAGTTCATCCAACAGGTATTGCTGTCGTTAGGCCACACTGACCTAAAGCCAAAGCTACAGACTTTGAAAAATCAGCTTATAATGTAAAAAGATGTTAAGTCTACTGTAAGAAACTGCTGGCTACAGTTTTTTTTTTTTGCCACACCAGTAAAACATTTTGTGGCCTTTTTCTGTAAAGCAAGCCAACAAACAGACACATGTAAAACGCAGACACACACAAACAATACACACATTCAACACCCACAGACACGTACAACGCCCACACTGACACATTCACCACCCAAAGAAGCACACAAACAACACAGACAAGTACAATACCCACACACAACACACTTGACACAGACACGTACAACACCCACGCTGACACGTACAACACCCACACACATAATTGTTTTGAAATGGCCCTTTTCAGGTTTTAAGTTGATGTGTTGATGTTGACCTGATGTTAAGTTTGTCATAACAAAATTGGCTGTGTTTCGCTATTTTTCTTAAAAATACAATGCATTTGAGCATTTAGAGGAGTTTCTTTTGTTTCCATCCAATTTAATTGAAACAATGTTTTATATCATATTTAAAAAAAAAAAAAAAAAAAATTAAATTAGGGGAAAATACAGTAATTGTAATAAATGTTGATTATCAACAAGTCATACTAGCTAGTTTTATCGAGTGATTTTGAGTATACACTACAAACAAATATAAATACTAAGCTTAAGGTTCCATGTTTATACAACTCGACATGTTTAGTTTCAGCTTGTGTAAAAACTA
>JAPZDZ010082376.1:0-20471 GCA_029783805.1 Acanthurus tennentii
TATATACACACTCTATTAATAAATTAAATGATATAAAAGCAAATATACAGAGTATTTCTGACCAAAATAAATTTAAGAGGACAATAAAGAGAATCTACATTTGATAGCAGTATATCAACATACTGCTTGATGTAAAATCATTGTGAATTCCACCAGTAATTGTGTGCAAAGCACCAGTTGCATCTATGTAGTCCTGGCTATGTGTTCATTCATTCATTACATTATATAACCTCTCATACTTGCCTAAAGAAAAACAGAGATGAGTTAAAGAAAGGGCTTCAGCCTAAAAAAAATTTTCTTCCCTCTGCATTCTGATTTACTTCAACCTGCCCTTAACTAAGAAAATATGTTTCCAGTGTTTAAATTCCATGTCCAAAAATTCATGGTATTTACAAGAAATTTTCCACATTAAGACTTTGTATTTTTTTCTGGTATTTCCACTGATTTCTTAATCACGTAGTTGAGAATACTTAAACATCAAATGCAAAACATCAACTCCTTATTTAATTAACTGAAAAACCTTATCTGGTCTTTTTTTAGTGGCAGCCTAAAACATAAAAGCATCCTTGAATTCTTAGTTATATTGCTTTGTCATCATCAGCACTTGAATTATACACAATTTTGTGACCACTGGTCCCCACATTTCCTAGATTTCACCCTAGACGTAAAACTTTGGTCTAAAGCAATGACTTAGAAATCAGTTTCATTTTGGAATAGGGAAAATGGGTGCAGGGAGCCAAATCTGGCAAACAGGGGTGAGGGAATGAAATTTGTGCCGTTGCAGGGACACATGTTTCTGAACCAAGTGGGTGCACTGTCACCTTAGTACGGAAGCCCTAAGCGGACACGTTTTTTTTTTTTTTCAAGCCGTTTTCTCGTTATAACGAGATAATAACTCGTTATCTCGAGAAAACGGCTTGGAAACAAAAAAGCAAAAAAACATGTGCGCTTAGGGCTTCCACACTTAAGAGAGTCCCAAAGCCCCATAATTTAGGTTGTTTGGGTCACACCTGAGTGTGAGATCTGCCTTGATTCAGAATCCTGAATTTCCATCTGACACATTCCACAGGATTTTAGATGAATAAACTAAACTGAACTTAGGTTAGTTTTTATTGACAAATTATAAAAGCAGTGAAAGAAAAACATAAAAACAGGTTTTCAGTTTTAATGGATTGACACAATAGAGTCAGGGACTTATTTCCATTGTGGTCCATGATATGATAAAAACTTGACATTAAGACAGCAAAAATCTAAGAGGCCAGACAATAATAACCTTAAGCATCACCAGATCTATACAATCCAGCTCAAGCCACAAACAAAAGTACAATAGCATCAATGGAAATTTTGACATTATACACAGACAACATTTCTTAATCTATCAAAATGTCCAGTAACCAAGTTTTTTGTAAATCACCTTTCCTCTGGAAGTGGTCTTTCAGGTACTCTCGTGCCCTGTTGTTATAGATATTATATGGACCACACTGAGCTACAGTTGAACCTAGCTGCTGAAACTGCTTTTTTCCCACATGGTTCCTGAGGCTAGCTTAAGTACCACTCTGATAAGCTCATTCCGGGAGATGTGTAGCCTAACTTAACTTTTTTGTAAGACCTTCATACCATGAACAAATTGCATAATCAAAACAACAGGAAACTAAAGAGTTAGCCCGCAACTGAAGGCATGCTTCATCAAAAAAAATTTGGTTCTACCATTCGAATTATCCATGATCTTTGATGCCATGCTCTTCCCACTAAATGTGCTGTCTAACAAGCAACCTAGGTAGTTAATTGAGGATTTGGCAACAAAATATCAACCCACAAGAGCAACATTTGGTGATAATTGTCTTATTGTCTATCAGCCAATCCCTAACCTTCTTAAATTTATCTACTAGGACAGCCTGTGGCCTCATACCTATGGGAGACCAGGATGGTCGAGTCATCATCATACAAAAACAGATTCTCTCAACAGACAGATTTTAGATCATTTCTATAAGTTAGAAATAATAATGGGCCCAAAACACCTTCTTGTGGGGCTCCAAATGTACAAAGTTTTTCCTTGGATAAATGCCCTTAAATTTGCGTTTTCTGCACTCTATCAGACAAGTATGAAACAAACCATTTCAAGTTTAGTGGGTCCAGGCCTGTTGCAGACAGCTTATTGACTAGTATGCTATAATCTACAGTGTTGAAAGCCTTTTGTAGATCTATTAGAACCATGCCTCACAACTTGCCAGCATCTGATTAACATATTATAAAGTCAGTTAGCTATAGCAAACATGAGTCAGTGGAATAAGTGCTCCCAAAGCCTGACAGGAAACCTTGAAGCCTTAGATTGAGCCTTGAAGTGATGCCACTAGCTTGTTTTTTTAAATTACCATCCCCAGCTTTAAGAAAAATGTTTCTTGTAAAACCGACTTATGCACTTTTAATGAAGATTCTGACATTCACCCACGTCTTTTTCAGGCAATAGAGCCCTGGCAGGGTGCTTGGTAGTGCTGGGATTAAGTGCTTGTGTGCTGAGAGTCAAGGCACTGGATGTCAAGAGAATAAATGCTGCACGTGACTCTGGTCTGCATGACACCATCTTGACAGCTGTTATTATAAGGCCTAACTAACATATAATGAGGATCTGAAAAATATGCTTAACTAAATCAAAACAACCAAATCTAAACAACTGACACTCCACTCTAAATTGCTAAACAGAATCAAAACGTTACCCCTAAAACGTTACATTAACATCAATACAAATGAGAATGCATTTTTTATAAGTTAAAGTACATAAAGTACATCAACAGTGGATCACAGTTAGCCAACACATGTGCAACAAACCATGTAACACATGGGTGCTCAGGGGGTTACTTATCCACTGAATTATGTTAGTCAGTGGGAAAAAGTCTTTTTGGATCCAATGACACCAAGTGACCAACACCATACTTGCAATACCATGGTTTGCCAGCATGTCTTTCGTGCCCACTTCCTGGGAGCTTGGTAAACATAGGACTGTTGCCAAAGCCACCTCCACTTCCTGAATGGGCATGACCAGCCACTGCTTATTTGCATTCAAAGCTACAGGCACAAGCAAGAACATGTTAAGAAAAAGGTTAAACAGAGGGGTATGTAAACATGCCTAGGCACAAGATCTGAGTGGCTTTGTAAGCAAGAAACTTCACAGGCATGTTCTGGGTACCTGTGAAACTTACTTACACTTACAAAAAAGAGCATAATATGGGTCCTTCAATGTTAATCTCACTTTTGAGTAATGCATTTTAGATGTGAAAGTAACTTTTGTTTATAAAACAAATCCAGGAGACCAGTGTTTTCTGTATGTTTTGAACATTGTTTCCCATGCACTAATGCACTGCAAGTTGTACTTCAAGGTAATACATATGAAAAGTCAGCGGAATGTAGTCGGTTCTTATCCTTGGGCGTTTAGGTTTACTGCTTGAGGTTTTAAACCTTCATGTCTGCAGTAGTTATTGTTCACCACTCCCTGAACATTTTGTGAAGTATGTCATTATGCTTTTTATGCATATCTTTCACTGCATATTATAGCATTCCTTTGCTCTGAATCATGCAGAACTGTTCTGCTATTTAGGAATCTATATCACTTATTATATATATAAAAATAATTAAATCAAGCTTCTGTCTTTTATCTGTGACTTTCATCATTTACTCATCATTACCACTTCTAGATTTACTTCTTAAAGCCTTACCTCTTTTACTATAAATTTGTTTTTCACTAATTTTCTGAAGGAATTGTGAAAACATTTATATGTACAAATCTATACAAATAAATAGCAATACCTCAGGCTAGTTCAGGGAGTTAATTACTCACCTGACAAACATTACTCCTCACAGTCATGTATCAAACACATCCTCTCAATTAAGCCATCTATTTAACCCTCAAGGACCTCAACAGTCTGTGGCAGTTATAAATTCCTATCATTTTTAATTTTTAATAACTTCAACAGCCCATGCAATCAATATGCTTTATAAAGACATGTAAACCGCAGTCTCATAGCTTCTCAGTGGTGTCATACGTTATTGATGTGCCAGTCGTCACAATAACACCAACTGTCGGTCCCTGGCCAGAGCCAGGCCAGGGGCGGGGCAATGACCGGGCCCTTTAAACCCAAATAACCCATTAAGCAGACATGAAGTATAACAAACCAAGAGAACAACAAAAACATTAGCCTACATGGTCACTAATAATAAAACAACACAAATTCAAAGCAGTCCAGCACTGCGGATAGCCACCGCATCATTTTGACACCTACTTTAACTATTTCAACTCAGAGCCTGTATCAGTAGCTATAAAGTTTAGTAAAACTGGCACAGCGGCCCACATGTTCCACAAACACAATTTCAATATGGAGTACTCTAGGCCTACTCACCACTATTTGAAGGGCATACGAGGAGCCTTGCGCTCCGCGAACTCGTACACAATGCTCTGTATGTCCATTTTCTTTGCTCTCTCATTATCTATGGACAACATGGCAAGTCCACTCAGTCTCTCCTGTCCCACTGTGCTCCTCGAGTGGTTTTGAATGAGTTTTCACTATGCTGCACCACTTTTATGCTTATATGAAATGCCACTCATGTTAACTTAGTCCGTAAAAATGCTCCACCTAATTTGCAATCTGTTGACAAGTGACTGATGATGACGTTGGTGGACGGTTGGTGAGTTTTACCCAAAATATACTTGGAGACAATATCAGCGATCCACTTGTAAATTTGTGCGTCATAAAGTTAAATGTGAGAGTGAAAATAAAGCCAGTCATGCAGCACAACATTTTATTCAATAATTTACACCTACTTACACCTTACACCTCACTCAGTCAGTCGGTCTTGTAAAGTTTTTAGCAACCATGACTCAATCCTGACTGGGGCAACCTATATAACCCCTGTATAAATGTGCATGACAGGTAATGTTAAACAGACTGTGCCCATACTCCAGGCTCCTCTGGGCACAAGTCATGGGAGGGCCCGCCTTCTCCAGCTCCGTTGAGCCGTGGTAGAGGCCCGGATTCCTCAAGTCCTACCTCCTATCTGGGCCCCTCAAGGGCGTGCTGCCCTCCCAGCTCCCCCGAAGCCCCACCCCTGCCCTGACTGAATGATCAGAGAAGACTAACATATGCCATTGAGCATATGACAGACATGCACACACCTGCTGTTCTGAGGGAGTATGATAATTTATGCACTTTAAAAACGTCCACAACAGAAGCATAGATAGAGAACAATAACTCATTCATGACTGTAGAGTGAAGGAAAAAATTGTGCTCAGTGAATGCATATACGCATGCAATAGACACAGATGCTAGTGCTATGACAGTGAATGTGTGTGCACAGCATCATCAGGGCACTCAGTATTGAATGAGTCAGTAAGAATACAGACTCATCACATATATAGAAACATATGAAAGAAAATGGTGAAGTCCATGATACTGCTGCACAAATGTCCTCTACTGTCATCCCTATGAGGAGAGCTGTGGAAGAAGACAGAGCTCTGGTGGAGTGGGCATAAAAAATCAGGTAGAGACTCCACTCCTACAGCTGCACATGCTTGTATTATAGACTCACACAGCCAACGAGCCAGGCCCTACTTTGACAAGGCCATCCCTAAGAATGCTCCCTACAATGAACAAACAGGTGTTGCATGTGTCTGACGCCTGTTGTGAGTGGAATATAATGAGACAACATGCATGTCTTGGCAAAGCAGATGTGATGTTTCTTCCATCTATTTTTTTTAAGGGAAGGACAAAAACATTTAAGGAAAAAGCTCTAGATCTAAAAGAAGTAGTTGTGATTTCAGGCACAAATGCAGGGTTTGGCCTCAGCATGAGAGACTAAAAAATGGCAGTGCCTTCACCACTCTGTCTGGCGAGATGCGTGACAAAAGAGCATTAAACCTGGCCAAGGTAACCTCGCTCTTATGTCATTTCCACCCCCAGATAAATTATCAACTGTGAGGGGAGAGAGGGGAGAGAAGAGTTCTTCTTCTAATTTATTGCAAAAACCCAGCAGAGACAAATGCTTTACCAGTATTGCTGTGTGAAGCCCCAAGCTCTCCCTGGAGGAGCCATCACAATCAGATCATCCACATAGAAAAGCGCGCTGATGCATTTCCAGTGTAACAACTCTATGGATGTTTCCATATACTTGGAGAATGTGCAAGGAGCCAAAGAATGTGGAAGGGTAAACATTTTTTCTGAAACAGGACCTCTTCGAATGAGAAACACAAGAATTTCCTGTGTTTTGGAATGATTGGTACATAAGAGTAAGCGTCTTTTACATTGATGGATGTGAATCAAGAGCTGGGATGCACACACTCCAGTACGTGCTTTATTTTGAGCATGTGAAATGGTCTCTTTGCTATGAACTTGTTAAAGAGGGACAGATCCAGAATCTGCCTAAATATCCAATATCACTTGTTTTCTCTGGCACAAGGAAATAATAAGAGTAAAAACCCCATTATTCTTGCATGCCAGGACTTTGGAAATTGCCCCTTTTCCATAAACTCCATCAAGTATGTCATTGAAGCAGTTGTTTCTGCCTGAGATGATGTGACCAACTCCAGCACCCCGTTGAATGGCAGAGATGCAACTTAGTCATCCATGCTTTGATGCGAGCCTCCACCATTGCAGCAGTGGAGAGAGTCAGGCTAACTGAGGTAGTCTCATCCTTCGGAAGAGAGCTGGGCTGAGCAGCGACAGAGAAGATTGAGGAGATGAGCAGCAAAATGTCATTGCTACTGTCTAAGTTGCACTCTGGTGAGCCCAGTCTGTGAGGTGGTCGGTGACTTGGTCATGAGAGGAGGTTGGCATTGGATGCCACAGACTGACAAATGTCCTGTAGTGTTCTCCTGTAGTTTGTAGAAACCGACGCCAATGAGAGTTGTAGTATAATCAACCATTTACCGTCACACCTCTTCATTAACGTGTTGGTAAAAACTGTGAACAAAATCATACAAAATATTCAGAAACTGTGTTTTTAACTAAATATGACATTGTACATGACCATTAGGCCTGAAAGATTAATCGTTTTAGAACCTTGATGTCGATTCACCCCTACATGCGATTTAATTTCTAAATTACGTCGATTTTTTTTTCCCAAGAGCCGGCGGCATGTCTCAGAGTTGTAAACAAGCGCTCCAAGGCTTCTCCCTTATCCTATGACAAAGCGCCTTTAGGTCACGTGATCCACGGCACGCAGAATCAAATAGTTGAGTTGAAAATTTCTGAGGAGTAAGGAAGCCCTTAGCGGACATGGTTTATTTATTTTTTTACAAGCCGTTTTCTTGTGATAACGAGATAATAACTCGTTATCACGAGAAAACGTACTTTGTTTTGTCCTTCATGTAAACGGCTTGTAAAAAAAAAATAAACAAACCATGTTCGCTAATGGCTTCCGTAGAGGAGGGACTGCGGCGTTGCCGAACTAATGTTAATCACGAGGAAAACTCAGTGAACAAATGAATGCAAAATTGATGTTGCTGAAAGCCAAGGTAGAAAAAAAAAAATCGTGATTTCAATTTAAAGCTAAAAAATCGAGATTCATAGTATTTCCTGAATCAAGCAGGCCTAATGACCATACACATGAATTTTCATCACTGTATGCCCTTTAAGTAGAAATTAAATTGTCTATTACAATGTTTCTTAGCTTGTAAATAAATGTAAATAAACTCTTGTTTTTAATTTCTTATCAATAATATTTTTATCAACGTATTACTATTAATCTCTTTTTAACATCACAACACTTAACATGTTCTGGCTGTTGTAACCTTCCGCCAGCAGGTGGTGCTTTTATGTTTTTGTGTTACTCCGCATGTTCAATAGCGAATAGAAGAAGTAAAGACCATATGCTCAGCCATGCTGGATAAGAGAGACTGATATGTGCCTGAATCCGCATCCATCCATCTTTGTTGTTTATGAAAAGCATTACCTGTAAGTACTATCAACGTTCAAACATATCTTTGAGTGATATTATTACTGTTGTAAGTTTAGAGGTGTTTTACTTAATCACAGTTAACAAAGAATATGCAGCTATTTTGTTAGTGAATATCTGGCATGTTTAAGTGAAAAATACACCGTACCTATTCAGTTTTACATACAGCGTGCATTCTAGGTTCTATTTCTACATATTTATGATGCATGCTAATGTAAATTAATATTTATGCCACAATCACAGTCTAAAGTTTATGTTTTGTTATTTTCTTTGCAGTTTCACTCTGATGTCAATTGATGGTAAACGTCAATAAAAAGGATTATACACCAGCCATTTGCCAAAGAGTTTATCTGTCTGCTTAGCTGTGTTCAGGTCAGATTACATTCAGAACATGCAAACATGTCTGCCTTGCTTTTCTCAACAACCAGGAAGTGAACATAAACAGGAATGATGCTGAGCTCACAGAAAACCACCTGACAGCATGTGAAGTCATCAATAAGCAAGTATCAAAATAAATCATTCTTACAGACAAGTTAAACTTAAGAGGATATATCAATACATAATTTTAACTAAAACAAGCTGCAAATAATTATTTAAAGGAGAAATTTTTAAAAAGTAAAGAATGCCTTAGAGGCAGCACATGTCCTTGTCTCAAGGATACAAGGAAGTTTTGAGTTTATTAAGTTTATTTATCTCAGGTCATGTTTTATGCTTTTTAGGTGGACCTGAGAGGAGCCACTGTGGTGACAAACTAGCGACTAGTTTGTGTGTATATGATTTATCTTACTGCACTTGGATTACTCCCTAAATCTATCTGTTACCCATCCATTAAAGCACAGCTCACTGACCATGTGCAAGTCTTCCAGATAATGGGCGTCAATAGGTAATAGCTGTTTTATTATAACTAAACACTACTGGTTTGCTAGTTGGTTTTCTGATACTATTTTGGAGCGGCTTAATTACCAGCTTGGTCTCATTCTGTGGTCATAGTGTGACTTTATGCTCCTTCATGCCTCATGAAGTTTCTGTATTAGTATTAGTTTCTGTATCACTGATCAGAATTTTCTTGCATTGCAAAGCTTTTTAACACTCAATTTTTACTTGTTTGTTTACAAAGCTCTGTCTTAGTTCAAGGTCTGCCTTACAAATTGATCAAAAAGGGATAGTGGTGAGCACATCTTTGTCCTCTAGCATCAGTTGAACAGCAATACAAGGATTTTAGGACACGAAAGAGGTATAATTAAATGTGCATAATAATATCAGAAGATGAGGAAAGCAGAAACTCACTGCCCAATGTCAGCAACACCTGGCTGCAGTGAAAGGACACTTTGGTGAGCTCCATCTTCAACTAACTTTACAACCTCTACCCCCTATGTTGAAAGGATAAATAAAGGAGTGCAATGATTACTTGTTGTGTGGCTTACACTTTAAAATCCTGTTAATCAGCTTGGTTTAATTGGTTCATTTGTATGCTTTAGGATTAAAATAACACTCGGGATTTTGCTTTTATGTACATGAATCAAAATAGTGTGCCCCCCTCATAGCGAGACAGTGCTGTGAAAGACAGCTTTTTGCTGCTGCAAGGGGTTCTGGTTCTGGTTCTGAAAATGATGACAATGTAGCTTGGGAACTACCATGGAAACTTGCACTGTGCTGTGCTCTACCTTAAAACATAGCACTAAAACTATTCACAGTTACACTGAGTAATTGGTGGCTCAAATCTGCTGACAATGTCCTAAAAAACAAGCTCTTGAAAAGATTATGGGGCTCACCATAATCATAATCTTAATCATAATCAATATTTTAAAATTCTAGTTTTGAAGTTGTCTGTAGATTGACTCTTCTGGCTGCACTTAAATCTCTTACTTACACATGATACTTGACAAGCCTTTTTTTAATCACTAGATGACTGGCATTAACTATTTAGGAGTCACATTGTGCTTTGATGACTCAAACAATGTTGTTTTGCCTTTTGGTTTTCTCATACTATTTTGGGGTGGTGTAATTACTGGCCGCGTCTCATTTCAAGTTGATTTATTAGCAAAGCTTTGTCATACTACTTCACTTTTCGCACAGCGTTTGTATTAGACGCAGTCACTTTTTACATAATACCAATGCAACCCCAGGTGTGTCAATATGAGATGCTCACAGTTTACGACCATGACAGTTACATAATGTTAACCACTTGCTTTGAAAGGCTTTGTGTTACAAGGGCTTACACAGTGAAATGCAAAATGGCATGAGATGAGATTGTAATTACTTGTTCATATGGCCCACCTTTGCTCAGTACAATTTATAAGTCAATTTATGAAAGGTTCTTCAATTTACAGGACTATGTAAAAAAAAATCTCCAAGTCTCAGGGCCTGATTTGCTAAAGAACTGCAAGTCTTTTGCTGCCACTAAACGGACACAAAACAGAAATTACGCATCCATCTATTTTACAAAGCCCTTGCAAACGGTGATGTGCACTTCAAACTACACTGCCATAAAAATAGAGTCTCTCAGCCCCAGCGCAATTTGCCCACATTTAAATGAGGTTTTATACATGCATTTAAAGGAAAAACAGCTCATATTTATGTAAATTAATGTCAAGCATGTCAAGCATCCAGTTCTCAAAGATTAGGGCTGTTTATGACATGCAGATAGGGTGAAATATTTGACTTCTCCCCAGAGTTGGTGGTAATTGTAAGATATCATGATGATGGCAGCTGTGATTGTTGCAAGAAGAAGGCATCGTAATGCCAGGCATGTTCCTGAATGTATATTCAGAACATGAATATCACAGTTTGATTTACCAGACAACAATCCCCCACAGGTATAGATTGATATTACTTTGCCGCTAGGAGAAAGCTATCTCACATAACAAGGGCACAAATTGCTCACAGCTACTATCCTTGATGGACATGTTTGCATCGGCATGAAATTAGCGCTATGTGCGTTGTGAACCAAATGCTGAGACGGAGCAATTAGCAAGGGCAAATGATGCAAAATATTGGGCGCTAAAAGCAGTTCAGTTTTAGTGAATCAGGTCCTCAGTCTCCTAACTCTACAGATATTGACAGGTAGCTCATACACAGCTGTGCTGTGGTCCACATCACCAGTGGTCCCACTCATTCAAGCTGATAGACTTAGAACAGCACTGACCCCCTGAATGGAAACATGGCAAATGTGCCTTGGCTTTCCCCAGATTCACAATCAGCTCTTTCTTTGTTACAATGAGCTGCATATGGTTCTGCTCATATCATATAACAAAGTTATGCACCACAGCCCTGCGCTCCTCACCCTTGCTAATACAATCATGCTGTAAATGTTTAGTTGTTTGCTTTAAAACTGTACACAATACAAGTTTAATAAAACAGAGAGAACAGATATGCAAATCTTTCACAGGCCAGAAAACAAACAAACAAAATTCCTGCTATAAAATCAAAGATTGCATTGTAGCAATCTAGTGTAGATCTAAGTGCAGTGACAGTTTTGCTGCCTGCTTTGCAAGGAAAATATGATTTCATATTTTCAGGCTTTAAGTGAAATCCACAGTCACTTTATGCCTAATGAACACAAATAAAGCTCATCAGTCTCCGGTCCACATCAGGTCTGTTCATGTGTGTGCCAGAATATAAATGAACTGTGAACGTCATAATGTGTGACTACCTTGTTCAGTTAACATGCACACACAGATTTTTTTTTTTGGTCCTCAAGGCAGCAGTGATATATGATTGCAGTTTATAGCTTCAATCATCTTTGAGCCCATAGGGCTATGATAAGGCTTACTTTTTTTTTTGCTTAAGAGTAAAACATGCCCTTGATGTACATGCAGGTGCCCTGGAAACACTATAAACACATCAGACTGATCAGTGAGAGTTTGCACAGCAGCACAAATTACTGCAGTCTTACTCCAGTTTTTTTTTATCATTACTGTCTATTGCAAGTGTGAAATGTCTTTGATGCAGTGATGGCTTGTTTCTTGTTAGTTTTAAGTGTTTTCAAATCAGAAAACCTTGTTAACATCAGGTAATGAAAAATTGTCCTTAACATGGCTAGCATACAGAATTAAAAGCATCCATGTGGCAAAAATGTAACCATGGCTATTGTTAAAAAAAAATATATATATATTTATATATATATATCTATATATATAAAATTTACAAGCAAGAGGTTCAGACACACTTAGAATTATGAGCAATGAAAAGTAAATATATTGTTTTAAACAGTGTTTACTCACACAGTAAAACCATTTAGTATTTTGCACAATAAAGGTAAATGATGGAGTACAATCAAGAGATAAATAAACATAATCCTTTTCGACCTGATGCTCCCATTATTTGAAAAATCTGCAGTGAAAGCAGCAATTCCTTAATCCATCTTGTTTTCTCTGAACATAGAAGGTCATGTGATATGATGGCTGCTCTGATGCTGTTGGACAACGTCACTGAGGTGACACAAATCATTACTCTTTGTCATTCTTTTGACTGACTGGTCTAACAAGTGTAAATGCAGAGATAAGTTTTTATATGCAAATTATGTTTTTGAATCATTGTGGGAGTGGAAATATAAGTGATGCACTTTTACTCAATACTCAAAACATTGACATTTATAAAACAGAATCAGGTGTGTGCATACAGCTCCCTATGAGACATGGAAATGCCTGAATAGTTTCTTTCCGCGGAGATGTCATTACACCTTTCCCCTGGCAATGTGTGTGACACTGTTATTTCATATAAGCTCAGAAGAAAAAAGAAAAACTCTTTATTCCTCAAATTTGTATTAGCTTTAGAGGTACTTTATGTTAACTAAACATTTAAATAAGTGTGAAAAACATAACCGGACATAAGTTATATTCAGTTAAATATGAACTTGTGAAGGGAATCTGCAAGGTAATTATTCACAAATCTTTAAGTGGGAGTGTGCCTACCGCTGAACACAAGTTCACATACACAACACGACAGTTTGACTTGGAGTTAAGTAGAGGAAGGAATGACCTCTTATACAATAAATATATCTAATGGTCTCATTTTAGTGTTAGCAGGTAACTGATTTGTTTCTCATTTAAATAAAAATAAATGCTAAAGTGACTGTGTTGCATTCCAAATTGTAGGATGTTTAAAGATAAATGTGATCTTTGTGATAATATGTTCCTAATCAAGCACTGAACAGAGGAGTCTTCCACAAAGTTTGAGGCTGAAGGGGCTACAAATTCAAATCTCTGTAGTAAAACCATTAGACAAGAAAGCCTGTGGACTGCATGACTATCATCACATTTAAATTATGATACACCTACTTGGAGCACACACAGCTACATCAGAAAGTATATACAATTGAATGTAAAAAATCCTCTGACAACCAATCTGAAGGGAAAACCCTCTGTGCCTGTGCTGTAGTGGATAATAACCCCTGGTTTGCACCAGGTATGTCTGTGTAGCATTCTGTCAGCGACACAGTCCTGTTCCCTCCTCCATGTGGCCCTTTACCTCACTGTGTGCCCTTCATAAGTAGAGTGTCATACTTTTGTTCATTATGGTTTTTGTATGTTTGTCATTTGCAGCTTAGTTAAATTGTTACTTTCTTGTTTTTGGCCTAAATATGTTGGAAATCAGTAGAACGGAGGTAAGTATTTTAAAGGTAGATATTGAACATGGGATATCCTGTTTTAAAATCAGTTCATAAAAAGTCCTACAAAGTCTATTGCTTTTGTGTTGTTTTGAAGTACCATACAAAGCCTTCTGTGTAGACAACATTAGACCAACTGTCAGATAAAACCTTCCTTTCAGTTCTAAGTTCCCCTCTTGTCTGGCCCTTTAACTATTCATGATCCCACTGAGTTTTTCATTGGTGGCTCAACCTGAGGCACGTCACAGAAAAAATGGTCTAATAGTAGCCCATGTCTCCCACCAGAAGGCCATTAAAGAGTCCTGTCAATAACTGAAAGATGAGGAAATTTGTACTTTTACATTGGAGATTTTCTAATAACCAGTCATGTATAAACTCAAAGACTCAAGTCGTTGGACATGCAGGTTTGGTTACATGTCATCTTTAAAAGAACATGTGGCAAATGCATTTAGACTTTCCCTTGTGAGCTCAGTGAGGGGAGAGCTGTGAGTGGTGGAGTAGGAGTTTTAGGATGGGAGGAGAATAAAGGTGGCAGGCATAAAAGAGTAACGCAGGAGGGAGCAGAGAGAAGACAGTGAGTGAGCAGATGTGAGTACAACTGCCCACGTTCTGAGTGCCTGTTATTGGAATCTACCATTACTGCAGCATCCTGTGCTTTACTGTTCTGGGCTGATTGCAATTTACCTGCTTCAGCACTTACCAGCAACATGGAGGGTGTTTCAGCTATTGTTTTACTGCTCCACCTGTGTTTCATGGTGAGTTTAAACCTTTTATGTTGGTCTGTACGCATCTACATGAATAAGGGGGCAGGAATTCATCAAAATGAAGTTATTAAAGAATTATGGTATATTAAGGCAACCCAGTGAAAAGACATGAGAGAAAGTGTAGAATTCATTGATGATAAGTTCAATTTTAGTCATGTACATTGTGTATAGAAGTAAAATTACACAAAGTTTAGGATCAAATGACAATCAAAATTCGTTCAGGCACGGTGAGGTCCTGTGTATCATTTTTCTCCTTCACTCTCTCCAACCTTGAATTATCCATCACTTTTCTGTTGACAAGCACTCAATTTTCAGAAAATCTAACTTCAACAATGAACATGACCTGCCGACAATGTCCTAAAAAACAAGCTCTTGAAAAGATTATGGGGCTCACCATAATCATAATCTTAATCATAATCAATATTTTAAAATTCTAGTTTTGAAGTTGTCTGTAGATTGACTCTTCTGGCTGCACTTAAATCTCTTACTTACACATGATACTTGACAAGCCTTTTTTTAATCACTAGATGACTGGCATTAACTATTTAGGAGTCACATTGTGCTTTGATGACTCAAACAATGTTGTTTTGCCTTTTGGTTTTCTCATACTATTTTGGGGTGGTGTAATTACTGGCCGCGTCTCATTTCAAGTTGATTTATTAGCAAAGCTTTGTCATACTACTTCACTTTTCGCACAGCGTTTGTATTAGACGCAGTCACTTTTTACATAATACCAATGCAACCCCAGGTGTGTCAATATGAGATGCTCACAGTTTACGACCATGACAGTTACATAATGTTAACCACTTGCTTTGAAAGGCTTTGTGTTACAAGGGCTTACACAGTGAAATGCAAAATGGCATGAGATGAGATTGTAATTACTTGTTCATATGGCCCACCTTTGCTCAGTACAATTTATAAGTCAATTTATGAAAGGTTCTTCAATTTACAGGACTATGTAAAAAAAAATCTCCAAGTCTCAGGGCCTGATTTGCTAAAGAACTGCAAGTCTTTTGCTGCCACTAAACGGACACAAAACAGAAATTACGCATCCATCTATTTTACAAAGCCCTTGCAAACGGTGATGTGCACTTCAAACTACACTGCCATAAAAATAGAGTCTCTCAGCCCCAGCGCAATTTGCCCACATTTAAATGAGGTTTTATACATGCATTTAAAGGAAAAACAGCTCATATTTATGTAAATTAATGTCAAGCATGTCAAGCATCCAGTTCTCAAAGATTAGGGCTGTTTATGACATGCAGATAGGGTGAAATATTTGACTTCTCCCCAGAGTTGGTGGTAATTGTAAGATATCATGATGATGGCAGCTGTGATTGTTGCAAGAAGAAGGCATCGTAATGCCAGGCATGTTCCTGAATGTATATTCAGAACATGAATATCACAGTTTGATTTACCAGACAACAATCCCCCACAGGTATAGATTGATATTACTTTGCCGCTAGGAGAAAGCTATCTCACATAACAAGGGCACAAATTGCTCACAGCTACTATCCTTGATGGACATGTTTGCATCGGCATGAAATTAGCGCTATGTGCGTTGTGAACCAAATGCTGAGACGGAGCAATTAGCAAGGGCAAATGATGCAAAATATTGGGCGCTAAAAGCAGTTCAGTTTTAGTGAATCAGGTCCTCAGTCTCCTAACTCTACAGATATTGACAGGTAGCTCATACACAGCTGTGCTGTGGTCCACATCACCAGTGGTCCCACTCATTCAAGCTGATAGACTTAGAACAGCACTGACCCCCTGAATGGAAACATGGCAAATGTGCCTTGGCTTTCCCCAGATTCACAATCAGCTCTTTCTTTGTTACAATGAGCTGCATATGGTTCTGCTCATATCATATAACAAAGTTATGCACCACAGCCCTGCGCTCCTCACCCTTGCTAATACAATCATGCTGTAAATGTTTAGTTGTTTGCTTTAAAACTGTACACAATACAAGTTTAATAAAACAGAGAGAACAGATATGCAAATCTTTCACAGGCCAGAAAACAAACAAACAAAATTCCTGCTATAAAATCAAAGATTGCATTGTAGCAATCTAGTGTAGATCTAAGTGCAGTGACAGTTTTGCTGCCTGCTTTGCAAGGAAAATATGATTTCATATTTTCAGGCTTTAAGTGAAATCCACAGTCACTTTATGCCTAATGAACACAAATAAAGCTCATCAGTCTCCGGTCCACATCAGGTCTGTTCATGTGTGTGCCAGAATATAAATGAACTGTGAACGTCATAATGTGTGACTACCTTGTTCAGTTAACATGCACACACAGATTTTTTTTTTTGGTCCTCAAGGCAGCAGTGATATATGATTGCAGTTTATAGCTTCAATCATCTTTGAGCCCATAGGGCTATGATAAGGCTTACTTTTTTTTTTGCTTAAGAGTAAAACATGCCCTTGATGTACATGCAGGTGCCCTGGAAACACTATAAACACATCAGACTGATCAGTGAGAGTTTGCACAGCAGCACAAATTACTGCAGTCTTACTCCAGTTTTTTTTTATCATTACTGTCTATTGCAAGTGTGAAATGTCTTTGATGCAGTGATGGCTTGTTTCTTGTTAGTTTTAAGTGTTTTCAAATCAGAAAACCTTGTTAACATCAGGTAATGAAAAATTGTCCTTAACATGGCTAGCATACAGAATTAAAAGCATCCATGTGGCAAAAATGTAACCATGGCTATTGTTAAAAAAAAATATATATATATTTATATATATATATCTATATATATAAAATTTACAAGCAAGAGGTTCAGACACACTTAGAATTATGAGCAATGAAAAGTAAATATATTGTTTTAAACAGTGTTTACTCACACAGTAAAACCATTCAGGTAAGTGATGGAGTACAATCAAGAGATAAATGTACTTAAAAATGTACTAAAAATGCTTTTGACCTGATTCTCCCAGGTCAACTATTCCTCTTTGCCATTGTTTTGACTGACAGGTCTAACAAGTGCAAACACAGAGACAAGTATCTATATGCAAATTATGTTTCTGAATTATTGTGGGAGTGGAAATGAAAGTGGTGCATGCACTCAATATTCAAATGATTGACATTTATTAGACAGAATCGGGTGTATGCATACAGCTTCTTGTGAGACACAGGAAAGCATTTGCCATTTCAAAGATTTCATTACACCTGTCCCCTGGCAATGTGTGTGACACTGTTATTTCATATATCTCAGAGGAAGACAGAAACCCCCCTTGTTTGTGTTAGCTTTAGAATTTGTATTAGCTTTGGAAGTACTTCATGTTAACTAAACATTTAAATAAGTGTGAACAACATAACTGGACATAAATTATGTTCAGTTAAATATTAACTTGTGAGGTATTTATTCACAAATCTTTGAGTGTGCCTTCTGTTGAACACAAGTTCACATATACAACATTACAGTTTGACTTGTAGTTAAGTAGAGGAAGGAATGACCTCTAATACATTAAATTTATCTAATGATTTCATTGTAGTGTTAGCAGGTTACTGATTTGTTTCTTGTATAATTTTGAACGTTTAGTAACAGTAGTAAATCAGTAATATTGCATCATAAGCAATGTATAAGAATACAAAAATGCCTGTCATGTGGAAAGAGTACTTTTAGTGCTTTTAACCTTTGTATCTATTTATTTTAGAGCCATAGTTAGTAATCTATGAAGGTCTGATTTAATTAAGAGGACAGGTGTTGAGGGCATTCAGGAAACTTGTTCCAAAGGTAGGAAGAATGAAAACAAAAATTTGCTTCATATTGCTGTGTTTTGATGATGGGAACACCGATAAACCCTTTAATGCAGCTTTGGTAAAGGTTCAGATTCATAATAAAACAGTGACTTTTGGCTGCATCAGCAGAATTTAATATCTGAGATTCAGGATAAGCACTGACTTTTAAACTTCTTTTCGGCCTAAAGCAATTCGGCATGTTTTTTTGCCTGTGTTGAGCTGTTGAAAATTCTAGGCCATCCACTTTATGATTTCATTAATGCATCTATTAAGTAAATTCAGTCAGGGTTGACACTGTTATGTAGCGCTGTGTGTTGTCTGTAAAATTATGGTAAGAGACATTAAAATATTACAATATCCAGGCAAGGGGGGACATGTAAATGTTGAATTGGAGAGGTCCAAGAATGGACCCTTGAGGAACCCTGCATGGGATTTTGAGTTGTCCCTATCTTGTAAATAGGATTTTAACCAATTGAGCATGGTGAAAGAAACAGGCATGTAGGGAAAAAATATATCAAATGCCTGGGACAAAGAAACACCACTGTCTTGTGGCCATAATATAATGATATTAGGCCGCACCTTTAATACAACAGTCTAAAAATGGCAGTGGTCACATGATGAAGTGCTTGCTGTGTCTCCAGAAAACACTGATATCTTTGTGTCAAAAAAACTCAAATGTAAGTCTTCAGAAATAAGTATTGCCCTGTTGGGCTTTTAAAACAAAAATTAGAACTGAATAATAACTGATTGAATAATGTATCAACCAGGTTCCTCTTCATTTTTATTTTAATACTGTAGGTTTTTCAAATTGTAATTTTCTATTGCGGAGGTATTTAAGGTAAACACAAGAAACTTGTGCTACAGAAAATGGACCAGACTCAGTGAATAGCTCCCTAAGCTCAACAACTGCCTTACACCCTGTCCTATATAACCTAGACATGAATACTTACAACAAATCAGTATTTTTTTAGGTCCCGTACATGCAGACTCAAATAGATATTAATTGTCAGATGACCAATTAGTATAAAATTTCAACCTGTCTACTGCACTGCTTCTACTTCCTCAGTATATACTTAGCCCCCGTCCATGCAGCTTCTAAGGAGCTTTTATTTAAGCACAAAAATTCTTAAACTGGATCAGCACCCAATGAAGAACCTCCTAAGTTCTAGGATAACTATTGGTTTAACTATACTGACCAATGAGCAATGATAACTAACATATCTTTGGGGTCATCAGGTGGGAACCTCCTTTCACCAGTGTTTTGTCTAGTTGGTCCCACGACACCTCCAGGAGGCTAGACAGTGATCACTGGCGTCCCAGAGTCACTTCCCTAATGCCAGCCATCACTGCTCCTCACACCACAACAACTTTCACCTTTACCTTGCCTATGCTACCACAAGCAACAACTAAGACAAAACACACTAGCAGCTTCAGCAAACAAAAACTCATCTAAACAGTTCTGTTCTGTTTTTTAAATTTTTTTATTTGAATACCCAGAAAGTGGCGGCTAGTTTGAACGAGAAAGGTAGACAGGGAGAGATGCCTTGTGGGGCTAAACCCTCCCCCGCCGGGTTAGGCTGCGCTCTACCTCCCTCTATTCCCCCACTCTCAAGGGTGAAGCAAGGAAGAAGAGTAAACAACTAAACAGTCATATAATCACATACAAGACAATACAACTCACCATACAACTCACCTAAAGCAACACTAAAGCAAACAAACTCACCTAAACAGTCAAAGACACACTACCAACCAATTCAAAACAATTCAACCAAACAATACAGGCCAACTCACCTGGACTAGCCGCATGGTCTCAAAGAGACTCACATAGGCCACACCCTCCACTTTAAACACTTCCTTTTCCTGGATTTCTTCCTTGCTTCTCCTAAGAGTCTATCTATCTTAAGTGCTCCCCCTGCTGGGCCCCCAGCTACCATTATTTCTTCTCATCCAAATCCACTGACTGGATCTTGCTGCCTCATCTGACATGTCCTTTACTATTTTCCTCACACTCTGTCCACTTCCTCCTAACTCTCTCAACAAACAGACAACAGATCTTGCTACAAATCCTCTACATCCTACTTCCACTGGACAAATCCTAATTTTCTATCCTTGCTGCTCTGCTTCTGCTCCTAACTCTACATACCTAAGCTTTTTCCTTTCATATACTTCTACAACTGAAGCTTCCCATGAAATAGTCAGCTCTATGAAATAGACTCTCATCCTACTCCTAGGTAGAGGAGTACAGGTTCGCCACAATGGGAGAAACAGGGGAGCCCATGGAACATGGAAGAAGTGGAGAGAAAGGCCCTAACCTCATTCCTTGGAGCAGCACCCAGTAACTGGTTTAGATATGTGGATGACACCTGGGTTAAAATCCGGACACATGAAGTGGAGGCTTTCACAGACCACATCAAC
>JAPZDZ010082634.1:0-20420 GCA_029783805.1 Acanthurus tennentii
CAGCAATAAGTTATTACTTTTCAAAATTCAACGAACTCAGTGTCATCTCTGGGAAAGATTCTGGTGATGACGAGCTGTGATGTGGATAAGGGGAGGTCACCGGACCCACGTCGCAGACGGCAAAGCTCCTCTGGCGCATGCAAGGCTATGATTGAAATGTTGCTACGTTAGCTGCTAGCCAGTGAAACCGAGCTCAGTTTAATGAGAAATCCAATCATCATTTAAGCAAAACATTATAACTTAAACTCATCACAACCTCAAAGTTCTTTAAGCTGCTTAAAAATAAGCAGGCTGTCATTCCTGATGTATTTTCATACATAAAAAGTTTACAAATTATCCCGCCCTGTTTGTCTTTCAAAATTGCATTGCTTCGTGAGAACGAAGTAGTACCTCGTGAGTACGTTATATGTACACCGTGGGCAAGATTTGACAACATTTATGCTATTTCATGTCTGGAGCTCCGTACTTACCAGAAAATCGACGAAAAATCACAGGGCCAAACGATGCAGGCAGGTGATGAGCGTGCGTAAATGGCTGCCGCTCCCTTTCTCTCGCGGGTTGATGCAGTGCGCATGTGTCAGGTGGACGGAAAGCGCGTTGGGACAAACTTCATTTTTTAGACGACTGAGTTGAATAAATTTTATTAAACCATAATATATATTCCCAAGACTTTTATTATTATTTAGATTCAGTGAAACTCGCTTGTGTTTATTACTGAAAGTGAATTTATTTAATATTTCCAACATAAGTACATTACATAAGGTTAACTACATCAATATTCCATTTCTTTGAGTGCACAGAGTTTCTTTCTTTCTCTCTTAGTCTTCTGAACTCCTGGAGCTTTGAGGAGGATAGATGAGGGGGGTATCCTTGTTTTTACATTTGATTTCACTGCAAAAAATTGATACTTCTGTGGCTTGTTTACTATGTGACGTATTAGGTCAACCGAAAGAGGGAAAAGCAGCTAGCTGAAGGAGGCATACTGCCACCTACCAAAGTAGAATCAAACATTCGTCCATCGATTAATTGATTAAATCCCAGTACTTGTATATTGGGACAACAGAAGCATTAAATGGCCTACTCAGACCATAGTTTGACTAAACTGTGTATGTAAACGTGCCAAGTGCCATCCAAACTGTAACTGTATGCGTATTCTAAACAACTTTAAACTGTTAGATAAAGTAATTAGCTAATTTTCCATGCCATGTCCCCACCTCCCTTCTTGTCCAGTGCATGCTTGAAACAATCTGCTGCATGTTGTCTCATGACCGCTTCTGCGGTGTCTTTGTCCCACTTTATGACTGCTGCCAGAGTTTAACCACAAATTACTAATATGCAAAGACAACCAGTGTTTTACAGTATGCCCACTAACTAGGGGTGTAACGGTACTCGTAATTATCCCCAAATAAAACGTTCCCTTTAAAATATATATATTTGAATTTTAAGAGATGGCATAAAAGAAAATGCACAGTTATGTTTGTTTCCAACAAGTACTGCTATGCTGATATTAGGAAAGGAGTTTATAGAGGTAAGTGGTGGGTGGTGCAGCATTTTCAAGTTAGGTGTCATTTACCACTGCAGGAGTAAACAGAGTAACGTGATCAAAAGGCTCTTGATACATGAAAACGCTCACAATAAGTTTAGCTTGTTGAATTTTCATCATTGGGGTAACTGTAAATCCCTCAGTTGAATTACAAAAACAAGTTCAGTCAGATGTGTGGATATACTATAAACTTACCATCATTTATCTGTTCGTGCATGAAGACTTTATGATTTACCATTAATAGTTTTCAAATAGAAAACAATGTTTATACTCCCTGTGATGCAAAAAAAATATTTGATTTCAAACAGAACATGATTGTGTTTTATTTCAATTTATTTTAAAGTATATTTTGATAATTACTGAGACCATATTGTAAATCACAGGGTTTGAGTTACATGGGAGCTGAGCTCCCAAAAGAAGATGTCTGAGCTCTCATGAAAGCAGAACAAATCTACTTCTGTGTGGGTCTGCTCAAAACAATGAAGGAAACACCTAATCAATACAGTGTAACACAAAGTTAATTAAACATCTATCAATCTGTCCAGTTAGCATCAGGGTACTGAGTGGGAAGGTAGGGTACTGAACATGTTTTGAGTGTCCATAGTTGTCCAAGAAGTTCTCTAAATACTTAACCTGTACTGCATGTCCACAAATATGTTTTGAACCTGTTTTGAACAAATGTAGATGTCTGAGAGGTTCTCTTTCCAGATATTCAAATATTAAACCTGTACTGCATGTGCACAAAGGTCCAAAGCCGTGGTTGGGTGTTTAGTTATTGAACTTGTTCTGAACATTCACTAAAATGCACAAAAGTGGTCTGGACCACTAAGCCTAAGAATTAGGGTAGCTGTATCCATCTGTCTTTTATGTCCCATGTCCCAGAGATCTTTGAAGATGGAGTAGCTCATCTAATCCCTAGCATGATGCCATTATTTTTACAGAGGGACACTATTTGTTCTTTTTTTGTGTTTATCCTTTAGTTACCTGCTTTTTCAAACTGACCTGTCTGGATTAACCTCTTTTCATTACTCTCACAGTTTCCCAGGTTTCAAGCAGGAGCTAGTTTTAAAACTGTTAAATAACTTAGTAATTAACCATGCATCCATTGTAAGCATGGTCAAACAAGAAGTCCACCATGCATGTTTGAATAAGTGTTGATAAGAATTCACTGGCATGGGGAAAAAAGAGAAATTGGTTTCTTAAGCACAGAGATCACTGTATTTTAAGGATGCTGGTATAACTGCCTACACAGCCAGTGTAACAGGACACAGAGAAAGAATTCAAATCTCAGAGCAGTCAGTTGAAAGATTTTGTTTTCTCAGCACACAACATTCTAACACTTCTCACAGGACATGTTGGATTGACAGTAAGCTCTATGCAATTACAGTATGCAATGCTCAGAAACAAATTAAAACCCAGCTTCTTACAGGAAACAAGTATACAAAATCTTCACACACTGACCGTTGCATTCAAAGCTTTTAATATTTATTTGTGAAAGGGAAGTAAATCAGACTGGCTTCTTTGTCAGGAGGCAGAACTCTGCTTTCTTCACATGAGCTGGCACAGTCAGCAACTATATAATGCCTGCAGAGTGTCTGCATGCCTACAGTGTTGACACATTGTGTAACTTCAAATACGATTACAGAGCTGTACATGACTGCCATGTGGCTGTGGATAATGAGAGTAGGGAGCTTCAGGAGGAATGATGCCAGGAAAAAAAAGTACTGCAGATGAAGGGAGACATAAGCTTGTGTACTTTATCTCATTATGTTTTGACATGCAAGTATTTTTCTGTTACTTTTACAAGCTTATTTCTCACAGTTGGACTGCAACAAATTAAAAACGTCCCCAAATGTACTTTTACATAATGATTGGCTGATTGATTGATGATTGGTGCAGCTAAGTAAAAACTTGCCACTGGGGCTCCAAGCTACCCCCTTTTCCAACAAGCCTCAATAACACAGGCTTTGGCAATCACCTAGCAATATCTCAAACCTTAACCCAAATGAATCTACTGATAGGTTTTAGTCTTCAGCAGTGATCCAAATTTAAAATACATTGTATTTTGCAAAATTATTTTTTTGCTTGTTATTGATGTTGAAGCTATATACAGCACTTTCATTTAAATGTACAATATGTAACATTTCCTCAAAAAAATCAGTTGTGCACTGACTCAGACAAAGTTCAGGAGATCCTAGTTTTTTTATGGTAATGGTTCCTTAAATTTTACTGTACACTAGTCAGATATACAAACACACACACACACACCCAACTACACACATATAAATATAAATGCACATATGCACTTGTCAGAATGTAAAGAAAATGGAAAACATGGCAAAACATAAGGTTAATTTTTTTAAACAGGACACAATCCCTTAACAGTTTTAGCTGAGTTAGTCAGGTAGATTTTTATCTGCAAATAGCAAGAGTTATAAAAAAAAATATTCAAACCAGCCCTGTGATCCCACATTAAACAGGCCAGGCCTGGGGGTGGGGCTCGATGACGAGTGCCTGGTGGTCGGGCCTGCTCCCATGGGGTCTGGCCAGGCACAACCAGAAGAGGCAATGTGGGACCCCTTTCCTGTGGACTCACCACCCACAGGAGCGGCCAAATGGGTCAGGTGCTGTGTGAGCTGGGTGGCAGCCGAAAGCAGGGACCTTGGCGGTCTGATCCTCGGCTGCAGAAGCTAAATAGAAGCTAAAAATATGTCAACTCAATGGTGGGGAAGGAGCCTGAGCTGGCTTGAGAAGTTCGGGCTAGATATAGTCGGCCTCACCCCGATGCATAGCAAAGGCTCTGGAACCAGTCTTGTTGAGACGGGTTGGACTCTCTTCCACTCTGGAGATGCCACTGGTGAGAGGCGCCAGGCAGGGATGGCAATATGTTCCAGGGGAGGCTGGGACATTGAGTTGGTCCCTGTCATGGTGGCAATACTCGTACCCGTTGGTGGACACCGGCAGTGAGGGATACCGTGAAGCTGAAGGCCTGTGGGACTCCTGAGGCTGCAGACAGATACCGACAGGCCAAGCGGAATGCAGCTGCGACGGTCGCCGAGGCAAAAACCTGGACATGGGAGGAATTCGGTGTGGCCATGGAGAACAACTTCCGGACGGCCTCAAAGAGGTTCTTGACCACCATCTGGCGTCTCAGGAGGGGGGAAGCAGTTCACTGTAAACACTGTGTTTGGTGGGGACGGTGCGCTGCTGACCTCGACTCGGGACGTTGTGGATTGGTGGAGGGAATACTTCAAAGACCTCCTCAATCCCACCGACATGCCTTCCTCTGAGGAAGCAGGGCCTGGGGACACCGGAGAGGGATCTCCCATCTCTGGGGTGGAGGTTGCCGAGGTGGTAAAAAAGCTCCTCTGTGGCAGGGTCCTGGGGATGGATGAGATCCGCCCGAAACTCCGATCCGGAGTTTCTCAAGGCCCTGGATGTTGTGGGGCTGTCGTGGTTGACACGCCTCTGCAATATTGTGTTGACACCAGGGGCAGTGCCTCTGGATTGGCAGACCTGATCTGGTGCGGTGTCTTTTATTTGTTCCAAGCTTGTTACAGACTCCAATAAGCAGTGAGCAGTAATCAAGCCTGGAACTAATAAAAGCATGAGTTACCTTCTCTAAATCAGTAAAAGAGAGAAAAAGTTTGACTTAAGTATGGAGTCTTAGCTGGTAGAAGCTTGCCTTCTACTTACTTACTCTACAACTTAAGAGCAGCATCTAGAATCACTCCAAGGCTTTTAACATGGAATTTACATTTTAACTCGGCCAGCAGGTCACAGTGAGGGATAAAAATGTTATTAGGGCCTGAACCAAATATTACATATTTTGTCTTGCTATCATTTAAATTCAAAACATGAAAGTGTTGATAGACTATCTACAAGACAACAAAAATAACAACAAGTATATTATACTATTAACTTTGAATCACAGCAAAACCATAAATAGCCTTTCTCTCTGTCTCACCTAGGGCATAGGATGATACTGAAAGTCAAGAGAAGTTTTACAACTGCAAGAGATGTAACTCTCCTTTTATAATTAGCCAATACGATGTAATTGGGTATTTGGCAGGACTGTTTTACTGAAATATTAGATTTTTATATGACTTGAACATTAATTCTATGAAGCTTCTTGATTTATCACAGAGACGAGCAATTTCTTTATATTATGAAACTGTAACTTAAAAGAGTGCAATGTTCAAATCGCCAGTACTATGGATTGAATTGATTACAGTATATACCAGTAACTCAGAGGAATTGTAAAAATTCTTCAATAATATGCTAATTTGATTTATCAGAGCATAAAATCATTTGATATATGATTTGTATTAATTTCATGTACTGTGTTTTCTCAATGATAGCCTAAATGTTACGGTATGGACTAGGAACTGGACCCAGATGCAGAGATGTTCAAAAAGTAAAATATTTATTTCACAAAAAATAGCACAACAAAAAACACCCTTACGGGGAAAAATCAGAAGAACCAAAACTATATAAAAAAACACAAAAAGCCATAACGGCAAAAGTATTAACAGAAAATCAGAAAATTGTCTAGAAAAGAAAAAACTAGACTTACAATATTGCTAGAACAAAAAACCAGGACTACAAAAAAAACTCACTGGAAGGCAGACTCGAAAATGCAAAATTCACAGGCACAGAAAACAGCACGAGAGTGGGGAGATTTCTCAGGAGTGAAAGTACGAAGCATACGGACATGGACGCAATCGTCTCGCACTGAAGCCGGAGCATGAGGGGTTTAAATAGGCGATGTAATTTTCAATGTAAGGCAGGTGTGTCTCATGACCTCGCTCCTGAGCCAATCAGCCCCACCTCTCTGCACTGACCTGCTGAAGGGGAGAGGGAGAGAGGTATTAACACCAGAACGGACAAACAAAATCAGAACCATAACACTAAATAATTAAGGCATAATACCAGATGAGGTGTCCTTTGTCCTGAAATAACGGATGATGTAGCAGCCAAGAAGCAGAGGCAGTGTTCACTTGCCAAAGAAAAAATAATTTAGCTTCTAATTTCTAATCAGTATTTTATACATTTTACAGTCAAAATTATATATTTTTAATAGAATGTATCTAGTTCCCCTAAATATTTGCTTTGGTCAATACTTGCAACAATCACTTCCATCCAAAGTTTTAATGCAATGAAGCTATGTTCACTAAACAGAAACAGGATGAACCTTAGCAATGACTTGACAACAGGGGAAATTTCTATTCTCATCTCATTAAACCATTCTGTTTGTGAATGAGCCAGGGGAGCTAATGTTACACAAGCAAGAAAATTAGCCAGTTATGGAAGTCAAAAACAGAAGTAAATTACACTGTGTACCATTTAAAATACAGCAAATGTGATCCGACAGGATGTTGAACTACAATACAAGCTAGCTATCCAGCCATGTTGTACCCTAAACTTTTTTACAAAACCATGACAAACCATGTGTTCAACCAGGCAATTAAACAGCAACTCAGGAAAAAGAGGGAAGGGTTTAAAGAGCCAAGCAAGTCTGGGGGATGACTAGTAAGCAGGGATGAAGAGTAAAATAGGTCTTGAAAGTGACCAGAGAGCAGGGCCAAGGATGCTGCAGGTCTGGGGGGCGACTATGATGCGAGTCTGATGGAGTTTTAAGTGGGTGGAAACTACTCAGGAGGTAGATCACATGGGCTGGACTGCCCTTGGGTCGGGCTGAATGCCACTGGCAAAGGCAGAGCCTCTACGCAGGTCAGGCTGGAGATTGACAGTAAAAGCAGGATCCTTTTGGACACCAGTATCATGCCTGGAAATTAGGACTTGATTGTGGCAGCCTGAGTGAGAGCCACAGGACCTTAAGAGCTGGAGATCTGTTCAGAGGGCCATCGACAGAGAGACAGGGTTTGCTGCTAACAACAAGCAGCAAAATAAGGACTGCAGACCAGTACCAGGACCAGATATCAACACTAGGGCAGCTGAGCTTGAAGCTGGACAACAAGGCATATTAGGTCTGGAATAAGGTTTGGAAGGAGGCGACATGACAGTTGGACTTGTCACCTGGCAGCCAGTGACAAGGTTGCAAGATTTGAGACTGGTGGCGGAAGAACTGGCACAATGGAGCCAAATGGAGCCAGCGGCATTAAAGACTGCTGAAGCATGGGCACTGGTTTCCAACTAAGACAGGATGCCATCACAGAAACAGACAGCACATCATGAGAAAGGGTGGTGGACTTTAGAGGGGAAGATGGCAGAAAATTAGCAGTGTAGGAGTTAGAATGCTGGGTAACTGGCTGACCTCAAACTAGGAATTAACAACTGGCTGGGAATCTGGAATGTTTATGCAGTCTCTCAGCCAGTCAGGCAATGAACTTCATCACCATGATTTTTAGGATACTTCCTTTATTCCATGTTGTTGAGGAGTGTTAAGGAGAGCTTGCCTGCCCAAAACCAGCAGTCCTACTCTTACTGAACAAAAAAATAACAAAGGTATCACACAAACCAAAATATTTGTCCTCACAACATTTTACTGCTAGGTCCATGACTGGTCAGTTAATATTGTTACAATGCTAGCAACTCAGAGTGGTTTGACCTGGAAGGAGTAGAAGTCTGCAGTGGACAAATGATGTGAAGGTTACACAATGTCACAAATAATCAAAGCTGGTGCAGGAATTATTACTTTTTCTTTACTGTACTGTTTTTGATTTAATGCAATCTACTGTGCTTGATAACTGTTTTCTTCTATGTTTCTTTTATATGTTCCCTTGCTGTACTGTGCTGTTTCTTTACCCAATGTTTATTTCTTGATTGTTCCTTTACTTTGCTTTACTTTGTTTAGTTACTGTTTTTCTTATTCAATGTATCTGTACTCTGCTTTCCTATAGTTCTTTACTGCGTTTTTTTTTTTACCATTTCAATGTACCCTTTTTTTACTGTACTAAGTTTCATGTGTCTTAACTAGGGGAAACTTGGTTGTCTGCACTGGTGACTGACTGAGGTCGAAAGCTGAGTTTAGCAGAGTAATTGTTGGCTAAAAAGCATGGATTCACTATAAGTTCCAATACTGACAGATCCTTTATTTTTTTCTCCTTTTATTAGAAAATGGCAATTGCAAAACATTCAGGTAAACTTTATTTGCTTGATAAATTGAAACATGCCCCTAGTGGCAGGTCATATCAGCTTTATTAGATAATTAGTAACTTGTCAGCTACTGTCTGTACTCGAAAAAATCATTTATGATCATATCTACTCTCCTGTGCCATTGTATAGAAGGATTTTTGTTGGTTGCAAAAAAGGTGACACACCACTCTGCTTTCTTTGTTGAATCCTGTAAAACCAGTGAAGTATTTATTATTTTCTTTTTTGCTTGGGAAGTGCCTCATTGCTTTCCCATTGTCAAACCTTTATTTTGCATCTAAGCAAAAGTAATTTTGTTGAACAAACCTCAGGTTCCAAGTTGCAATGTTTCATGGCAAAACGACAGGTTACATTTATACCATTCATTGCAACAAATAAGTGCTTAAGAGTCACATTGTATTTTTTTTAACAAAGCATGGGTTCAATATGTTAATAAGCTCTGTTTGGTGGAACTATACAAGAAGAACAGCTAGTTGTTTAAAGTATAGCACCTCTCTGATCCTTTTATAACACAGTATAGGCCAAGATAGGCTAAACGCATGTCTGCCATTCGATCTGCAAAAGCTGCAAGTTTTAAATGAGCCTGTTTCCAGGCAACATCTTCATCAGGTTTCCACCAGAAAGAAAAAGAAAAAGAAAAAAACAACTTAATGAGGCCCCTGGGTGTCATTTTCCATCATCGGCAGTGGGACAAATCTAAGACGGTTAACAAATTAATCTCTGCAACACAGGAGCTAGATATTAGTTATTTGTAGACAATTAAGCACCTGCTGTTGCCTTGTCTGTGTGTGTGTGTCTGTGTTTATATACCAAGCAGCTACCACCATGGCTGATGGCCAATAAAGAAGAGCCTTAGAGAGCAGAAGCACCTATAAATGTCTAATTATACAAAATGTATGCATTCAAAAAAAAAAATCACATGCATTGTTTATAATGCATCAAAATTCAGCTCTCAAACCCCTTAGTGCATGCTTGGGATTGACTTGCATGAGAGACACATTAAAAACATGATGTCCTCATTCTGTATTGGTTTAGGATGACAAACATGAGTAATGTAAACCCAGCATTGCAGCTTTGTTGCATCTAGCATAATAAAATAACCTCAAGTGTATTCCATTTTATAGGTCTGTAATAAAGTTCCCTTGTTTTGCTCATCACAGCTGCTAAAATAAACATTGCTTATGTGGGTACACAACAAGTCTGACCTCTCAAACCTTCAGCTCCTGAGTACTTGCACTTGCTTGTGCAGATCATTTGGTAACACCATGGGGCAACGGTTGCACTACGGTGTTGCATGTTGCAAGTTACAGTACACAGACAGTCAAATCATATGATAAAGAACGACAGAGGCAAGGCTGAAAACAGCACAGGTGCAGCCGCCAGATGTTGTAAAAACACTGCAGACTGTGTGAATGTGTAAAACTTGAAATGCCCCTGCAAAGACATAAAAACAAGCATTTCAGAACAGGTTTGAAACAGGTTTGACTTTTTTCTTGAATCAAGGTATACTAATAAGATATCAGGACCTTCTCCTACCATGTTTATGGTAGCAACTCAGAATTTTTGGAAGCTGTTGGGACGCTGCTGATGGTGTTTGTGCCAACAAAATCAAATATTTTACAAAGAAACTTTATCTAGCCCCTACCTAGTTGTTTTTATACCCAAATCTGACCCGATGTTAATGATAGCTCTGTCTCAACAAAAAATGCAAATTGAACAGAAAAACTTTTCAGATTTTTGAATTTCATATATACTGAAGGTTCTGAGTGTAACAAGAGGAGGATTTATCCATTTTCATTGTGATTGTGATTTTTCATTGTGAAACTCTGTTCTTTTATGGTGCCACCATTTATTCTGAAGATTAGGTTAAAACATTACATTTATGTTGCATGTACTGTATATAATGCATATAATGCAAGTACTGTATATAGTGACTTATTATACTGTATATAATCAATGTTGATTTTGCTAAAAGCTCAGTACTGAACTATAGCATCACAATGGTGATAACATGGCTTTTAGACTTCTTATCATGGTTGAGCATAGGATAGTCATCTTAATCATGTTTCAACAAGAGCAGTGTTTCTCCTGGTAAATGTCACATCAATAAAAAACAATTACAAAAGAAAACAAACATTCTGTCTTCACTCATCATATTTACTTCCTCCATTTGTGATCAAAATTTTCTGAGACTGTTCCTGTTGTGCTTGAAAGAGACGTGTACAGAAACGTACAGATAGTGGGTTGTGGTGACTGGCTTATGTGACTGAATGACTAGGGAAAGGAAACTCAGATGCACTCACATGCTGGAGAAGCCAATTTTTGTGCGACTATATAAGTTCTTAAAAAGTAATTTTACCATTTTATATTGGACTAGTACATAAAGTAATAAGGAGAAAGCAAATTAAGACCACAGTATTCTTGTACTACAGGTCCCCCCAGAAACTATATGATTATTTCCAAGTTGTTTTACTGTTGATGGAATTTTTATCTAGCTGGTAAGTCAGAAAGTTAAATTCAGACATTGTGAACTAGGAAAAGTGACTGTCTATCACAACTCATAATCCATGTCTGCACTTCAGTGTCAGCAAGTTCAGTAATTGTCCTTCCTATTTGTCACAAACATCACATTCCCTTGATGACTCTGCCCCACACAGTCGAGTCTCCCTCTCTTGTTCATTCTGTCTTGACACACCTTTTACGTTGTTTTGTTATGTATGTTTTGTGTGATATACACTAATGGATATACCAGTGAATCTGCTATCTTATTGTCCCATTTTTATATTTATTTAGTTACCTGTTAACATCCCAAAAATGAAAAGTTAAACATTATTTATTCTATATGCACCTAGTGATCTGAATGCAAAATTTTTAAAATGTTTTTCAGCCTTGGGGATAAACATAATTAATTTAGCCTAGTTTTTTTTTCAACTAAAAGCCATTCTTGATGCAACCCTTCACCTTTATTAGGGTTTTTTAGGCTACTGGAAATTTACTGGCTTGTGTATCTCTAGAAAGTGGATGCAGGCTTGGTACAACCCAAGGACACTTGAACATAAGGACAGGAGGAAGGTTCAGATGACAAACAACCTTTTACCATCTAACCACTGGAGAGCTCATTTCCAAATTAGCCAGGATAATATTAGCTCAGGATTAAATAGATGCATTATAAAACAGTCAGAACCATATTTCTTAACCCTCAGTTGTTTTTGTTGCACAATTTTTACTTCAGTCAAATGGGGCAGTGTTTCAGAAAATGCATATATCACTAATTTTGGGAACAGTAACAAGGGTTGCTTAACAACTTGTTATTTTATTACCAAGGTGTTTTGAAAAGGCACTGCAGAGGCTTTTTTATTGCATAGATGGATGGTATTTTTTCAAGAAATTACCAATTAAATGGCTATCAGAAGACCTCTGTGTAAAAATAAGTGGGCTCTTTAGCAGCTTATAGGATGTACTGAGAACCAATGTTTCACATATGTAACTGTAGTAAATGTGTGTCTGTGTCTGTGTTTGTGTTGTTTGTATGTGTGCACACTGTGTCCTTTCCTAGAAAACTGGAGTTCATGTGAGACCAGTTATACTGAGATGTCAGTCCCTTCCAGTTAGCAACAACTCTACAGTGATGGGGATTTAAAGGAGGTGAGTGAGCATGGAACTAAATTTATTATCTAATTATGATTACTTCATATTATTTTAATTGTTTCTACCTTCATAAGGATTTTTCTTAATGTATAATGAAAAACATCTCAAAAATACTCACATTTTATCTTCTATCTAGAAGCCAAGCAAAAACACTTCTTTAAAGACCACATGATAAATCAGCATAATCAGTACCATGTCACAATGGTCTGTTTGTGATACAGAGCTGAATTTGCGATCTGCATGCAGGGTGGGGTTATGTCTTTTCCTGTGTCGTTTCTTGAGTCTTACTAAGCCAAAAGCAGTGTAGTGTAGTAGTTCATTTATTTAAAGAAAAAAAGACACATCCAAATGCCTTTGTCAAGTGAACTTAAAGGGAAAGTGTAATGTAACATGTTTAATCTGTTGAAATATAACATATTACTACCCAATTGTAGCCTTTCAAATTAACTACGACCTAAGAGTCTGTTCAAGGTCAAGGCTGTTTAGTCTCTCTACTTATGTAAAATGACATTATGTCATATGTCAGAAAAGCCTCTTTATAAGCATGGCTCAAAACAGCCACTTTTTATTCAGAATATGTGCCCTAATGTCTTGCAAAACAGAAATCCTGAACTAGCTCTTCAAATGGAAAACTTACAGACAAGATGACATATATACTTGGTAAAAGAATTAACCTGCAAGTTGCTCTTTAAATTATAGTCTGCTATTTGTTTGTAAAGTTTGCCGCTATACCCCCATTAGATTTGTCCATGTATGCCGTTGGTTACATGCTTAAAACACCAAAGTTTTATGTGAACCTGTTCCTGTCTGGCTTGGGAAACTGTATGTTGATTTACTGGGTGGATAACCAGCATTTTATGAGCCCTTAGCTAAATTAGATTGTTAGGTTTGTTAAGGCCAAAAAGACCCAAAAAAGATATCCTAGTACGATGAAATTCTTTTTCCAAACAAGCCTCTCTTCTTTGCCAATATGCATGTGTGTGTTGTTTCTGTATGTAAAGTAATTTGATAGAGATGCTCTGATGGTAGATATACAGCCATGTTTGGGAAAAAAAAGAAGAAAAAAACTGTGTTAATTAATTTGCCTGGTAGTTTTCTTTTAAAAGCTATGATCAGCATCCAGCAGCTAGCTTGTTCCCGCCATACATTTATAAAGCAGAGTCATAAATGTGGAGAAGGTCTGAGGTGATTACAGATCAGATTTCTGCTGGTAGATGGGTGGTGGTGAAGTTTTGTTTTAGAAGCATCTTGCAATATTTCTTTAGCTAGATGAAAAGCTAAAAATAAATATTTAATTATATTAATTAAATTAATTATATTAATTATAGTGAGCAGTTCTTCTCAAGTCTGTGGTCAAGGTTGAGGACTGGGTCAAAATAGAGCCTTTCGAAAGGGATATTGGCAGTGGATAGCATTTTTGTGTTTTATTTTTTTTCCCCAAATATATGTATATATAAATAAAGCACTGCTGTTGGCCAGCCCTTACATCTGTCTTTGGATTTTACAAACATGAAAGTACTTGATCATTAAAACTAACTTTCAAAGGCAGGGTTTCAAAGCTGTTTTTTTATTTCCTGAAAAGCAACATTATAAAATAATAGTCAAAAAAATAATGACAATAATACATACAAATATTAAAGTAATTTATTTTTATTTTGTAATACAAGGTTTCACTTTAAAAGTGGTTGAATTGCTTTCTTTTGCTCCTAAGTAAAACTTATAAGGACTTACAAGAGCAACAAGGCAGTTTCTGAGCTTTTTTTGTGAGTTTTTAAGTGGGTGGAGGGGTGTGATGTCAGTGACAGGTTCTCTGTAATGCCAATTCCCAGGAACTTAAAAAACTGTTCATCTCTTCAAATTCAATCCCACTGAAGTAGACAGGGGTGTGTGTGTCTTTTCCTGCTTTGAAAATCAACAACAATCATCAACAGTCAGTAGGTTGCTGTTTTTGTTGTTTGAAAGCTGTCCATTGATTGTGGTGTTGTTCACAAAATCCACATGATCTGAGCCCCTGAATCTCTTTTTCTATCATCAACCTTTTTATGCTGCTGGGCTTGCTTTGGTTTTGTCCATTTCAGTAGAAATGGCAACCAACATTAAAAATCTCCTCCTAATGGTTGGCCAAAGCTCCTGTGATATGATCTAAGAAGCACTCTTTGATTCTAACAAACAAAGCTGACCAGCTGCTGCAGTAACAGCAATTACACTGTAGCAGGTTACTTCAGTAAACTCAGTAAGATTCACAGAAGCAATCCGAGAACAGCAGGGGCAAAACCAGAGAGCATTTTCTCCATAACATAAGATCCAGATGAACTGAAATCAGTTATATTTCCTGATATGAAGTACAGTCAAGCATTATAACGGGCTATCTTACCTGCTCTTTTATATTACCTTGCACAGTAACTGGAGATTGTGGAAGAAAATTAATGGCACAGAGACACAATTTACCCTGTACAACACAGGGAGAATGCATACATCATATACTTCGCAATCTATTTTTTTTTATATCTTATGTACAAGGCAGACAACTTCTAAATAGGCCAGTTTGGGAAGACAGGGAGTCTCTAAGCACAAAAGCCATCTCTGATGGCTTGTGTACTGTAGTACAATTTTTAAAAAAAATTGTGTTGAAAAATTGTGATTCTTCTATTCGCAATTTCCTCTGTAATCTTGGCACCACTGAAAAAGAGGGTCTCAACCCTCAGTGTGTCTTTCAAGATTGAAATTAATGTTCAATAAATGAGTGTAAAGCCCCTCCCACTTTGCTTTTGTATTTAAACCAAGTAAAATAAAATATCAAATAAATCATTGTTTGTTGTGTGGGTGTACTTTAGAAGATTTGCTTTGGTCTTGTAAATATATTTTATTAAGGAAAAAATGCACAATGTCATGAAATTAGGAAATGTGGAAGAGCTGTTAAAATAACAGTAAGTCATGCAGCCTAAAGTAATCAGTCTATCATGGTTTGTGAAGAATATGACAGTAGGAGATAAGTGTGAAAGATGATTCACGCTTCCTTAACAGTCAGCTGGTTGTTTTGGTCCCCACCTCCTTCACACATCCCACCACTGAGCTGTTCCCTTCTCTCTGTCTGTAAATTGTAGGCTTCACCACCATGCATAAACCAAGGAATACATTTCTGAGTAACAGAGAGCAGCTCTGCAGCTCTGTGCAGAAAGGAAGCAGGTACTGAGCTCTGAGAGAGAGACACACACAGGGAGAGGCAGGTTAAGCCCACGCTCTTCTCTTCTCAACCCTGCTCTAAAGGCTGAGTTGAATCATATCAGTCAGTGGGCGAAAAGATAGAGAAAAAAAATCCTTTCCACGCACATACTGACGTACATCTCTAGTTGACTGGGGGTCGTATGGATAGGATGATGGGAAAAAGGGGAAGTATGGACAGGGAGTTGTTGTTAGCCTAAAGCGGTGCCTAGTCTCTCCCTTTCCCTGTCTCTCTGGGATTGTTAATGTCTGTTTTGTTTCTTGAAATCACACCAGCTGGATGAAATTCTCATGACCTTTTACAGTACAGAAGCAGAGCTCAGTTAGAAATACTTATGTCTACCAATTGACTGTTTACAGCAAATAAAAAGTTAGATTTTTTAGTTAGGCACCCACCTTGGAGAGGGCTCTCAGACACGTCAAGCATTAAAAGAGAAAAAAATGAAACCCCCAGCATCAACACTATGTACTTGTAGAATTCAGAGATATCTGACAACATTTAGAACGTATGCACTGAGTGAAAACAGCCAATTTACATTTTATACTACACTTTTTCTGATAAGTCCTCTTCATCTGATCAAAAAAAAAGGTTTGTGTTGCATGTAATTCCAGTAAGGCACACCTGACACCAGTCTTCCCTTTTTCATAGTCGGTAATAGGAACATTTAAAACAAACCTCTTCTGCTGTGTCTCTTCAAACTTCACAACAGATATTAAATATCATTGCAACCTAGAAACAAGATATTCATTATTCATAGAAACAGGCATGCTGATGTTGAGTTCACAACACACAAGAGGTATTGTAATGGCAGTTACTACAGATGTTAAGATTGCACAGACCAAATTAAAATGTATCTTATCTAAGAGTAGCTTGTTGGAATAATAGATCTAGAAAAGACAAAAAACATTTTTTTTTTTGCACACTTTATTTAAAATAGCTAACTTCATGTGGATTTAAGATGTAGCTCCAGGGTTTTTTTTTTTTTTTTTTAGTCCTTGGATATGTGTCTACTGATTTCCACTGATTTTTATACATTTCAGTCAAATCTTACAAGGGATTACTTTCTTTGTATGTTGTAGGGGGCACAATTGAGACATTTTGCCACAAACATGTTACAACGATATTAAGTATAAATTTCCTTTAATACTGAGAAACAAAGTTTTGTGAGTTTGCAAGCTTCCCTTACCTCTAAATTGTTTCATTTTTGGTGTTGAAACTTTGAAATTTATTCACAAAGATCTTGAGATTGCACACTAAACTTGGCAGCTTTCAGGTGTAACCTCAAGGAGAAGTTTCTTGAAGAATGCCTGGAAAACGCAAAAATATTGTATTTTTGCAAACTTAATTCAAAATGGCTGACCCCATGTTGGTTTGACCCTACCAAACCCCAAATCTGGCTTTGAGTACAGGCAGCAATAGCAGTAATAGTTTCTCTTCTGGTGATGTTGTTTTTAAAGACATATGCAAGATGTAATTGTTACTCTGTCATATTTGTATATTTTCAGATGAGCATATAAAATCTGGGAATCCCTATAATGGAAACCACTGATTACCCTGTAACATATTAGAAACAATTCCCATATAATTACGCAGAGTCCAGCCATATTATATGTTAATTAGTCTTGTTTATTTATTCTGCTGTACATTCTATGTACTGCTTCTATTGGCTGTTAAGTCAAAGTTTTTCATGTTCAGTATCACAAATAGGATGTTAAGTGTAAGGCTCACTTTTCTGCTGTGTGTCGTTTTCAGGAGCTCCATTCATATTGACCACACTCAACAATTTATAAAGACCCAGTAATTAAAAGCAAATCCCACATGTGCAAGTGCTAAAGTGTATTATATTATTATAACTATATTATTTACATGTATGCTCCACTATCTACATGCCATCTGCAATTCATTTAGAGGGGTGACTTTAGAAGTCATCACTGTGATTTCAATAGGAATGTGAGTTGGTGCCCTTGTAAATTCATATTTAAAATTAGGTTTTTTTTGATAAGACTTTATGTGCATTTGTCCCATAAAATAGACTAATTCAGCTTTTCTTGATTGCATGAGAGTCTTCTTTTGGCAGCTCAAAAACACAAAATGACCGTAGGTAAAAAAGTCGTTTATATGTTGTGTTCCATTTCGCTATCAAAAATTAAACAAGATTAAAAGTTAGATTACCTGATATCTTCTGGATCAGTATAACAACTATAATCTAAAAACATCTAGTCTTTGTTTGGAAAAGTCACCTGCTTTGCTGTTTATAGACAATGTTTTTTGTGGTGGAGACTGAACAGATATTTTTAGCATATGAAGGGAAGTACATCCAGTGTGTGTTTA
Organism: Acanthurus tennentii; assembly: GCA_029783805.1. NCBI lineage: Eukaryota > Metazoa > Chordata > Actinopteri > Acanthuriformes > Acanthuridae > Acanthurus > Acanthurus tennentii. The sequence goes on from JAPZDZ010082634.1 coordinate 17,862, forward strand.
TGTGTATACCTAAGTGTAACTAGAGGGACGGTGCAAAATGATGGAGAATGCATGAGGTATAATCAGTGTTTGCCATTTTAAATGACTGTACACTCATGTCTGTTTCACAAACTGCTGTGGTTACCATGGTGACACATGCTTTCTCTCTTTGGTGATGTGTAAGGCAAGGAGAGACGGAGAGGGAGACAAGTTAAAGAGACAGAACATTTCTGATAGAAACAAATACATTTCACACATAAACACACACACATGCATGCAAGCAAGCGTACACACACACACACACACCTACACGCACACACCCATGCACAGAGTCACACACACATACCTGTAGTGCTGCCAATACTACAAGACTCTAATTATTAGATAAGGAATAAATGCAGAGATGCAGAGCTAGTCGTTACAGTTAATGAGAATGTTAACCCTAACTCTTTCCCAGAGCATTCTACACTTTCTCCTATCACCACCCTTGTTGAAAACTTAACTTTTTTTATCACCCCATTGATAAAGGTACTGTTACTTTCAACTATTTAATGTCGTGGGTATTGCAGCCCAAAAAATGAAAGTTCTCTATGGGCCACGAAAATGGCAATAGACTTACAGGCCTCATGTCTCACAGTGGTGTGCAACGACTCAGGGCCCTGAATCATTAGTTTTCTGACACACCAAGCTTAGGTCCCCCATTGGTGAGCATCTGTCACCCTGGTTTTCATAGTTTTCCCACATATTTGGCTCTGACACAAGACAATGGAGCGCATTAGTGCAGCTGCCTCTCTAGCCCTTGGTAATTTTGGCGTTCATTTAGATTAAATATACTCCATGAAAAAATGCAACTTTGCTTTAATATTGTACTAAAATTTAAACAAGTAATGATAAACATGTCTTTAAAACCTTCATAATGGAGTAGTCTATGAATAAAGAAAGGTAAAGTCCAACTTTTAAAGGATATTATTAAAATGGCAAAAGGAAATAGCAAAATGATATGGAGGAACATAAATAAATTAACAAAGACTAAAAGCAGAATCAGGCAAAGGAATCTAAACTGAAACTACAGGGAATTTTAACTATGATCTAATTAAATTGCCTCCACATATAATAATTACTTTACTGATTCGGTCCAGAGGTTGACTTACATTGTTGGTGAAGACTCGAAGTAATATCAACTGCAAACTCCACCAAAACAGTTTTTAATGTAACTAAAGTTCCTAAAGGCAAGATGTGCAAAACCCTAACCTCTTTGAGACCTCAAAGACAAAGATGTTTTTTAGTGGTATTCACAGTTTCTAAAAAAATAATGCACTCGGCACTCCCATTGAATCCTCCCCAGTACACCATTACCCCCAGCTGATCCAGAACCAGGTGGGGCCCAGTTTACCAGCCCTTGATTAATTTTTCTGTTAAACAATCTCTATTCCTAAATACATGGAAGTCTGCAATTGGAGTCAACGTCTTTAAGACCAGAGATCCTACTGATGTGGTTTACTACAGATCTATCAGTATCTTACCAGTAGTATCCAAGATCATTGTGAAAGTGGTTATTGAACAACTTACCAACTTTCAAAACTTGGGACACTCTGTCCCATGCAATTCATTTGTCAGAGAAAAAAATCTTTCAACTGAAATGGCTGTTTGTTATTTTATTCAAAATATCAGGCTAAGACTAGAAAGTGAGAGTGCTGTAGGGGTGGAAAAAAGCGTTTGATACAGGCAGTCACAATGTTCTCCTTTCAAAGCCATCCAACTTTAAATTTCCTGTTGATGCAATCAGATGGATTAAGTCTGATTTAAAAATTAGAAAACAAACAACAGGTAGTGATAGTAACTCATCATTTGTTGAATGCTGTTTCAGCTTCCCACAAGACTCCATCTTACTACGCCTTTTATTTAGTTTGTATGAGAATGACTTACCATTTGTGTGTCCTGAGGGCAAAACCTCAATGTATGCAGATGACACTGTTATTTTTGCACTTGGCAAAGACATTTATAAAGAGGCAGTCAAATTAATATTAGCAATGGCTAAGATATCTTCCTGACATTTAAAGTGAGTAAGACTACTTGGATCTACTACTTTTAATGGAAAAATGGAGTCCAGCCAGATATCTTTGTAAAGGGTGACAGGATATAGACTGCCTCAAATCTTAAATACTTAGGAATTCTTATTGACTTGCAGCTATCATTTAAGACACATATGAAACAAGTGTGCAACACTGTCAATTTTTAATAAGAAAGTTCATAACATTTAAGAATTGTTTTTTGTTTCACTTCCTGTCTAGAATGGGAGCTTATCAGCTGCACTCTTAACTTTGCGTCCCACACAACAAATACGTTCTAATTTTAATGTTTGCAACTGTCTGCATTGGCTCCACCTTGCTTGCATCTCAGCTGCATTTCATGTGTGAAACCGCAACCTGAAGCGTTTATTAATGCTTTCCAACTATTTTTTCAATAACATGCACGTAAAACACCAGGTTGATTTCCAATAAAAACACATATCTATCTATCTATCTATCTATCTATCTATCTATCTATCTATCTATCTATCTATCTATCTATCTATCTATC